>VWZO01006443.1:45840-63520 GCA_013396975.1 Bucco capensis | reverse complement strand
TTGCCCTCCGGTAGCGCTGGGCCCCCCCAAGGGCGCGCCGGGCCTGGCCCCGAACCCCGAAGGTGGCAGCNCCCTCAACAGTGTTGTGTGGCTGTCACACCCCCACACGACATACTCTCTAGGTGATGCACTGTGCACTGGTGTGTGCATGCTACACCTACAGGCATCCCCTGACCATCCATGTTCCCATCAGCACCTGTAAGTAGGCCATGCCAACAGTGCTAGCACTCTGCACCACACAGACAGCACCCTGAACCCTAAATACAGCACTCTGCACCTCACTGGCAGCACCCCACACCCTTGCAACGCCAGCACCCCAAAAAGCTCTGTTGCAGGTCTGCATACCCACTGATGGTGCTGACACCTCACAGACAGTACTGACACCATATGAACAGCATCCTGCCTGAGGGTAGCATCCCCCACAGGCACCTTCTAGCTGCATCACCTCACCCAGAGCCTCACCACCTAGCTGGCCACCCCTGGCTCCAGCAGCCTCTGCCAGCCTGGGACCCTCACTGGGTCCAAGCCCTGCAACTTCATCAGAGGTGCCATGGACTGTGTGCCCCACACTGCTGATGGGTGTCATGGGCATGCACCACACCAGAGACCTGTGTGCCATGCAGGTAGCCACACACCATGCCAGGTAGCTGTGTGTCATTCCAGGTAGACACATACTATGCCAGGAACCCATGTGCCATGCTGGCAGACCATGCATCCACTCCCAGTGTGGTTCTTGTGCTGGTTGTGCGTTTGGAGGTGGCCTTGGCATCACCTGTGCCCAGGCCAGGAGCAGCCAGTGGTACAATCTTGCCATCCCCCTAAGGAATTCCTAGCACCTCTTGTGGACAAGTGCCACACGCTCCAGCCTTTCCCGTCAGGCCCCACTGCCACTGGTAGCTGGGCCAGGATGGCTGGCATGGAAGGGTGCTGGGAGTGCAGCAGCAACAGACTAGGGGTGCCAGGATCCAGGGCAGGGGGCAGAGGCACTTGAGTGGGTGACAGACGGATGGGAAGGGTCCTGCATGGGTCCTGGCACGGCTCAAGGGGTCTCACATCCCTGTGCCAGTGCCATGCAGACAGCATGGCCCAGCGAGGCCACCGAGGGCTCGGGGCTGGTGGCCGAGTGGGCATCAGCACCCCCGGGCCGGGAGTCAGGCTCTGGAGGGGGCTGCAGCGGGTGTGGGGTCCAGCTGGACTCCTCGCATGGGCACACAGTGGCGGAGGCTCGCTGGGGTCCACAGCCCTTTGCCCGGGATTCAGGATTCTCCCCCGGGGTCACGGACACAGGTAGGGGGGTGTCTCGGGCAGGACACACCCTGGGGAACACCGATACCGGGTGGCAGGGCGGTGCCGGGTCCCAGCGCCATCGCTTCCTCCTGCCCAAACAAGGCAGCGCCGGTGCCCGGTGAGTAAGGACTGGGCAGGGCAGGGCCGGGCCGGGCAGGCCGGGGCGGCCCCGGGGGTGCCCCCGCGATGCGGGGCGGGCGCAGGCAGCGCGTTCCCGGCCGTATTTGGAGCGATCGGGCCGGTGGCAGCGGGACGCCCAGCCCCGCCCCCGCCCCGCGGACCTTGGCCCGGGCCGGTGGGAGGAGGAGGAGAAGGAGGAGGAAAGGCCGCACCCCGCCCCGCCGCCCGTCGCCGCGGTGATGCGGGTGTGTCCCCCGTGTCCCCGTCCCTCCCCATCTGGGTGCCGGTGCGCAGGCTCCGTCGCCGTGGTGACACAGTCACCGTCCCCTCCCGTCGCCGTGGTGACGGTTGGGTGTTGGCGCGGGGAGGGCTGACGATGGGTGATGGGTGGGGTCCCAGGGCAACTGACCCCAACCTCATCCCCATCCCGAACCCCACCCTGACACCCACCCCAAACCCCTGCCCTGGCTCCCTCTCCCCCTAGGCTGTTGAGGTGCACCTGAGTTCCCCCCACTCCACCCAGCAGCCCCACACCAGGGCTGGGACCACGCTTAGGGTGCTGAGGATCCCTCCTCGGCCAGGCAGCCCAGCACCCCCATCCCCTCATCCCTCTCATGAAGGGTGTTGGATGGAAACCAGGCTGTGGGCCACCCACCCTGGTCCTCAGCGATGCTGTCATGAGCATGCTAGGTCCCAGCGGCCACCTCACCGGGGAGGTGTCCAGCTGTCCCCAGGCCCGGGGGATGGGTTGTGGCTGTGGGGCAGAGCCCAGGCAGGCCCCTCAATGGGAACCTGTCCCCTGCCAGGGGGCTTGGGGGTACTAGCACATATAAATGCAGCTCCTGGCTGCTCTGCCAGGCAGGTGCCAGCACATGACCACCAGGAGCTGGCACTACAGCTGTGCCAGACCCCAGGGAGCCCATGTCCCCAGCCCTCCAGCCTTCCGGAGCCCCCCAGCCTCTGCAGGACCCTGACCCACTTATACCCCCCCAGCCTGAAAGCCAACCCGTATCCATTTCGGCATTGGTCAGTTACACCGCGGCAGGCAGCGCAGCCATGGCTCGGGTAACACAGCGGCTGGGGGCTGTGGCACCCCCCTCAGCACAGTAAGAGAGAGCCCAGCCATGAAAAAGTCATGAGGCATCCAATTCCTGGGACCTATTTTCAGGAACAATAACTGGGCACCATGGTGTCACCAGAGCCGCGAGGTTGGGGGGAAGGCAGGAGTGGGAGCCATCAAGGCCTGTGCCTTGCTGCGGCACAGCAGCAACAAAGGTGCGTGGCTGTCACTGGTACACCGAGAGTCTGAGTGCTTTGAGGTGCAGGTGGTGGCAGGGCTCAGTGGGCAGTGGGCATGGAGCCTGTCCCTGCCCATATCCAGGTGTCCGTAGTGGTGTGTGGCAGAGGCCAGGGGTCCCTGTGGATTTGCCTGCCATAGCTGGGTGGTCTCAGCTGGGCTGCGGTGGGGAGGGAAGGTGCCTGCCAGGCAGGAGTGGAGACTGGCCCCTACACCCCAGTCTCTCATCAAGGCAGCACACCCACACCACTGTCATGAGCTTCAGGCAGTCTCAGCCTCATGGCGCTGGAGAACCTCACATGCTGGGTGATGGGGGATCCATCCATCACCCCAGTGGGATGGGGGGGCAGCCATGACCCTGATCCACAGCTGCTGGAGGGATTTGGGGCCACAGGACAGATGGAGGCCAAGGGCCCCAAAGCAGGATAAAAGGTTTAAACTAATCAAAATGCCTGGCTAATTGG
This sequence comes from Bucco capensis, assembly GCA_013396975.1. Taxonomy (NCBI): domain Eukaryota; kingdom Metazoa; phylum Chordata; class Aves; order Piciformes; family Bucconidae; genus Bucco; species Bucco capensis. The sequence goes on along the minus strand of VWZO01006443.1, from coordinate 60,352 downwards.
TAAAGGAGCTTAGGGGCTGGCTGGGAGGCGGTGCAGCTTGAGGTGACCTGCTGCTGAATCCATGGGGCTGGTAACCTTAGCCTGCCAGGAACGGATACGCCGGCCCGCATCCGGATCGGGTTCCCACCCAAGTTTTCCACCCACAGCTCTGTGGCAGGACTCGCAAGAGCTGAGGGCCACAGCAACAGACGGTGGAGTGGCCACGCTCCCCAAGGAGCCAGCCAGGGGCTGCCACGGTGCTCCCTCGCCTGGGGTCTTGGCAAAAACCCCACTCCAGGTTTTGGCCACCCTGGTGCCCGCCACAATCTGTCCGGACTTTGTAATCCTACCTGCAGCTAATTAAACAGGCTGTGGCCCTCCCCGGCCCCCCCCGCTGTGTCCAGCCGTGCTGAGCTGTCCCGCGGGACCAGTGCGGCTGTGGCACCGGGGTAGAGCAGACGTCAACCGGCCGGCCCCACCGCAACACCCGGGTTCGGCAGGGCCGGGGAGCCCTCGCCGGCCCCCCGGGGGCCACCTCACACCGGCAAAAGATGCCAACGAATGGGATCCACCAGGTCCTGAAGATCCAGTTTGGGTTGATCAACTGCGAGAGCCGGTACCTGACAGCAGAGAGCTTCGGCTACAAGGTGAATGCCTCAGCACCAAGCCTCAAGCGCAAGCAGATCTGGACACTAGAGCAGGATGAAGCTGACAGCTCTGTTGTCTTCCTCAAGAGCCACCTGGGCCGGTACCTGGGTGCTGACAAGGATGGGAAGGTGCGATGTGAGGCCGAGCAGCCAGGCCAGGATGAACGTTTCAGCATCATCACCCAGTCAGATGGGCGCTGGGCGCTGCAGTCGGCCCCGCATCGGCGTTTCTTCGGCGGCCGAGAGGATCGTCTGTCCTGCTTCGCTCCCAGCGTGACAGAGGGTGAGCTCTGGACCGTGCACTTGGCCATGCACCCCCAGGCCAACCTGTTGAGTGTCAGCCGTCGCCGCTACGCCCACCTCAGCGCCCACGAGGATGAAATTGCCACTGACAGCAACTTGCCGTGGGGTGTGGATGCTCTCATCACCCTCTGCTTCCAGGACAAGAAGTACAGCCTGCGCACTGCCGACGAGCGCTACCTGCGCTGTGATGGCACCCTTGTGCCCGAGCCCAGTGCTGGCACGGGCTACACACTGGAGTTCAAGGCGGGAAAACTCGCTTTTAAGGACTGTGACGGGAAATACCTGGCACCCACAGGGCCCACCGGCACTCTCAAGTCTGGCCGCAGCTCCAAGCCGGGCAAAGATGAACTCTTTGACCTGGAGGAGAGTCATCCCCAGGTGGTCTTCATGGCGGCCAATGGCAGATACGTCTCCATCCGTCAGGGTAAGGGCTGTCTGAACCCCGCTGCCTGCTTCCTGCCTGCACCCCACTCCCAGCCTGCACCCTGCTCCCTGAACCCTGCTCTCTGCCTGCACTCTCATCCCTGTCTGCACCCTGCAGCCTGCTCCCCACACGTCCTGGGCTCTTTGGGTATCTATAGGGGGATATATATGGGTGTGGGTGGGTGTGCAGGGCTCCCTGGGGGTTTACATGGGTGTGTATAGGTGTACGGGACTCTGTGTGTGTGTGCAAATCTCTGTGGGTGTGTGTAGGAGATATGTGTGGGTTTGCAGGGTACTGTGCAGTGCCTGCATGTGCATACATTTGTGTACTGGTGATGCTGTGTGTGCACATGCATGCACAGCCCTGTGCAGCCCATACATGTGTGTGTGCATGTGCAGAGCTCCTCTCAGCACAGTGCATGTTTGTGTGCACAGCTCTGTAGTGCTGCATATGTGCACATACCTGTAGGGCTCAGCTCAGTGCCATGGGCACAGGCATAGCGCTCCCTGAGGTGCCCTGGGTGTGTGGGGAGGTGTGTGTGTGTTTGCACACAGAAACTCTGTGTGTGCCCTCCCCTGGCACATCAGAGGGGCTGGGCAGAGCTGTGCTCATGGCCAGACCCTGCAGATGGGTGGAGGCCGTTGATGGGACTCCAGCCCAGGAGCCCATGGGGGTTCTCAAGGGGCCTTGCTTGCCTGGGTAGTGGTGCCTGTGCTATGCCCCTGGCTGCCCTGCTGTCCCCATGGGCACCGGGAAGGCGCTGGTTCCTCTGCCAAGAGGCTTAGTGCCGGGTGACGGTGGCAGGCAGGCTATAAATAGGGGTTTTGTGCACTGCAGCGTTGACCAGATGGACAATCAGATTAACCAGCCCAATTAGTACGATTGTTCACAGAGGGATTTACTGCTGCCAGGGAGGAGATGGGGGAGGGGAAGCATCACACGTGGCCAGAGAGTGACTGGTGCCAATGGCCGCTCCCATCTGCAGGTGTCAATGTCTCGGCCAACCAGGATGAGGAGCTGAACCATGAGACCTTCCAGCTCCAGATTGACCGCGACACCAACAAGTGCAGCCTCCATACCAACACTGGCAGCTACTGGACCCTCGTGGCCCATGGGGGCATCCAGGCTGTGGCCACCGAAATGTGAGTGGGTCTGTGCCGTAGTGGGTGACTCCAGGGAGTCTGGGGAAGGTGGTGGTGGGGAACAGGTTGCCCTGGCTCACACTCTCCCTCTGCTGCCAGCGGTGCCAACACCATGTTTGACATTGAGTGGCGCGGGCGCCGGGTTGCTCTGCGTGCCAGCAATGGCCGGTATGTCTGCACCAAGAAGAACGGGCAGCTGGCAGCTGTCAGCGACACCGTAGGTAAGTGCCATAGGTGGGCAGAGGGTCCTGGTATTGGTTCCCCACCCTGGGGTGCTCAGGACCAGGCTCCCACACAGGGGAGGATGAGGAGTTCACTCTGAAGCTGATCAACCGCCCGATGCTGGTGTTGCGGGGCGAACACGGCTTTGTCTGCTGCCACCGTGGCTCCAACCTGCTCGACGCCAACCGCTCCGTCTATGATGTCTTCCACATCACCTTCAGCGATGGTGCCTACCAGATCCAAGGTGGGTGACGGGGCAGGGGAGATACTAGAGTGAAGGGGTACTGGCCAGACCTCTCTGATGGCCCCTGGGGACTCTCCACAGGCCAGGGGGGCAAGTTCTGGTATGTGGCAAGCAGTGGGTCAGTGTGCAGCGACGGAGACCTCTCTGAGGATTTCTTCTTTGAGTTCCGGGAGCGGGGGCGAGTTGCCATCAAAGGGAAGAACGGGCGGTACCTGCGCGGGGACCCAGCTGGCACCCTGCGTGCTGACAGTGAGTCTGTGCTGCGGGCCACGCTCTGGGAGTACTAGCCCCCTGCCACAGCATCTCCCAACTCACCCTGCTCCTGGGCTGCCTGCAGGAACCAGCTCACCCCCTGGCAAAGGATGGCAGTGGAGCCAGTGGTGGCACTTCCATGGCAGCTGTGTCCCCGACTCGTGGCATTAAAGTCAGTTTGGATCACAGCGCCTCATCTTCCTTCCCCTCTCATGGTGCCCAGGATCCAACTCCATCCCACTCCCCATGCTCAGACGAGGGTCTGTGAACCCAGACAGAGGGTGCTGACCCATATGATGCCTCACACCTCAGGAATCCTGCCTGATCCTAGGCATGCCTCAGTCAGTTCACAGAAGACACCAAATAAGGTGGGAATGTTGATCTGCTTGAGGGTAGGGAGGCTCTACAGAGGGATCTGGCCAGGCTGGGTCAATGTGCCAAGGCCAATGGGACAAGCTTCAACAAGGCCAAGTGCTAGATCCTGCACTTGGGTCACAGGTCACAACTCCCTGCAATGCTCCAGGCTTGGGGAAGAGTGGCTGGAAACTGCTCATTGGAAAAGGACCTATGGGAGATGGTCAACAGCCGCTGAATATGAGCCAGCAGCAGCCAAGAAGGCCAATAGCATCCTGGCTCATGGCCATCAGGACTAGTGCAGGGATCATCCCCCTGTACTCAGCACTGGTGAGGTCACACCTCAAATATTGGGTTCAGCTTTGGGCCCCTCACTCCAAGATGGACAGCTATAACTGTCTGAAAGGATGTTAGGGCCAGGTGAGGCCTCAACTCTTCTCCCAGGGAATAAGTGAAAGGACAAGAAGAAACAGCCTTGAGTTGCACCAGGGCAGGTTTAGGTTGGCATAGACTGCCCAAGGAAGCAGTGGAGTCATCATCCCTGGAGGGCTTGAAAAGATGCCTAAGATGTGGTGCTGAAGGACATGGTTTAGTGATGACTTGGCAGTGTTGGGTTAATGGTTGGACTTGATGATCTTAAAGGTCTCTTCCAACCAAAACAATTCTGTGACTCTATGATCCTGGCCCTGGCACTGCTCTGGGCTGCCACAGGCAGAACTGCCAGGTGGTGGTGGCAGGGTCACCAAACCCACTCCAGGCAGCACCTGGAGGCTGTGCAGGGAACTGGGGCCAGGATGCCCATGGAGACTCTGCCAGGCTGGGGGAGCAAGAGTGAGGGAGCTGGCAGTGACAGGGCCCTGCTGGGAGATGGAAGGAAGAGACAGGCACTGGCTGAGTGGCACACGATCATTTCATGGCAGACAACAGATTTACAGACACTGGAGCGGCGCGGGAAAGGACTGGGCCAAAACCCGCTGCACTGCCACAGAAATACAAGATCATTTATAGAAACATCGGGGGAGCGGAAAAACCTCCCTCCCCTGCCCAGCAGAAAACGGGGCTCCCCCGGGCAGGTGCCCGCTGGGCACCCTGGCACAGCACCCTGTATGTCCTGATCCTGAAAGGCGAGGCGGCACGGGGGCACAGCCCACAGCCGGCATGGCATGGCTGCTGCCGGGAGAGCACTAAACTACCACGGCTAGAACGATCCACAAGACAGCATGGCCCCGGGGGACTGCCCTCCAGCGTGGCTGGGCTGGGGGGGGACGGCAGGGCTGAGCTGGGCCAGCCCAGAAACCCCCACTCTGCCGCCAGACCCCCATGACCCTCCGGTGCTGCCGACAACACGACCACGAAACACGCACAGACACACACCCCCACCCCGACCACCACCACCATGGCCTCCCTGCCCTCGCCGCTGGTCCCGCTCCTCCTCCGGTGGGGGTCTCTTCTCTCTGCTGACCTGGTGGGCTCCCAACCCCGGCCAGCGGGGCTCGTGGCCCCCAGGGCACACTGGCCACCCCCCCGCTCACAGCAGAACAAGGCTGGGGTTGCGCAGTTGCCTGTAGATGTCCAGGAGTTTCTCGGCTGTTGCAGCTCCCTCCTCACCGAGGGAGGGTTGGTCACGTAGGGTCTGGGCCTCCTTCAACAGCATCTGCATGAGGGAGATGGAGCTTGAGACACGCATCAGCTCAGGGATGAGGTGGAGGGGTCCCAATGGTGTGCACCCCATAGGGAGGGGAGCAAGGCACAGTGAGTGCTCACCCTCGTGGCTCACCTCGTGGTTGGCCTGGATCTGGCGCAGGTACTGCATGCGGAGGTCGGGGGGTCCTGAGCCCTGCGCTGCCTGCTCCAGCACCAGTGCCTGTGGGGAGCACAAAGCTCATGGGAGGGTGCTGGGAGAGCAGGCTGCAGCAGCACCCAGTGCTGAGGAGCCATGGTGGCACCCAGCCCCAGGAGAGCTGGCTGCAACAGCACCTAGCACCCAGTGCCCCAGCCACAGCACTGGGCGGAAGGCAGGTCTCCACCTGGCAGCCATGCTGCCCAGCTCTCCCCAGGCCTGGCACCATGTTTCACAGTGCTGAAGCACAGCCTGGAGGGCTGCCAGGCTCCGTTCAATTGCCAAACTGAATGTTTGGCACAGATGACACCTCCCAGGGCTCCATAGCCCAAACACCCAGAGCCATGGGCAGGGCTAGGGCTTGGGAAGGGGGCAGGGTCCACCATGGTCCCAACTAGCTATGCCAGGCTGGTTTGTCACATGGTGGTGCCAGAGAAACCCTCCCAGAGCCCCTGGCTGCACCTGCAGGCTTTGGCCCTGGGGTTTTGGCTTGCTTAGGGTCACCCTGTACCAGTGGGGCAGCCCCACAGTAGCACTGCCCAAGCATACCTGAATGCGGCGGATGACGGCATGGTGCATCCTGCACATGTGGGCCAGGGATGGGCTCTGCATCAGGATCTCCACAGCCTGGATGGGGCCTGCAGGGCTGAGGTCGTTCATAGCCACCTGGAAGAGCCAGCACATCCACACTGCCATCATGGCCAGGCAGAGGAGTGGGCAAGACCAACCTCTAGACTCCTCCTCATAGCCACAGGGCTCATTAGGAGGCTCTCCTTCCCCATCCCTGCACCCCTCAACTCATTTGCTCTCCAACCTGGTACATGCAAACACAGCAGAGATGATACCAGCCCAGCTGGGTGAATCAGACTCCTTGACCAGCCTCTCTGAGGGGCATTTGCCCCCATCCTGGGCGCAGTGGCCATCAGGCCTCAGGTGGGCCCTCACCCACTCCTTCAGCCCTGGCCTGTAGTCAGCAGCACAGCTGCTGGTCTCATTGGGAGTGAGTGGATGCCCATTCCCTTCCACCCCAGCGGATTTAATCCTGCAGGCTTAGCCCAAGGAGAATTAACATTCTCACTAATCACATTGGCTATATTAGAGCTCTCAAGCATGACTCAACCCAGGACAGGTCATTGCCACATGCAGGGCTCCTTGGTGCAGGGTCAACTAGCTGCAGTGGTAGAGCTGGGCAGCAATTAGTGTTTTTCCTTTGTGCTGAAAAGGGGGATTTTTGCATTAAAGGGGGATGAGCTGCAGCAGAGCAGATCTACAGCATGAATCCAGCCACATAGGATTCACAGAGCCAGAAAAGCACAGCTGCCAAAACCACCAGGGAAAGCCTGTCTTTTCCCATAGCCAGGCCCAGCACCAGGGCAAGGCATAGTGTCTGAAGCTACTGTATCTCAGCAGGGCGGGCCAAGAGATGGCCAGGAGCAGTAGCCACAGCGCTCCAGTGGAAAGGCACTGGCCAAGTGGGTCTGCAAGGATCCTGTGAGCCAGTGAAGGGATGCTGGGAGGGGAGGAGGCATCTGCCTTTGCCCTGCAGGCCAGTGCAGAGATGATGTTAGGGTAGCGGGCATTGCCTTTGCCCTCACAAGGCCAGCATGCCATGCAGGGACATTGCAGCAGCCCACTGCCCTGCTTGGAAGGGAAATGAGAACATCTGGGGCACGCAAACTCAAGTGGAGAGGAAAAGAAGCGGCCACAGCCTTTGGGAAGTCCCAGTTTGGGAGAAGAAGGAGTGGCAACACAGCTCAGGCCCTGAACTCCAGCTGCACAGCAGCTCCCAGGCTGCATCCAGACCCAGTGACTGGGGTCAGCATGGTAAGGCCATACACCACTCAGTGTATGGGTGGTGAGTGAGGGGCTGTGCGATGGAGCTGGCTCTGTGGGATAGAGTTTCTGTGCAGGGCCAACCCATTCCTTGCCTCTTGGACATGCAGCTGCACCTCTCCTCCATCCGGCGCCGTGCCGCGCACCGATGTCACCTCTGCACTGCTCAGCGCCTCGGCCCCAGCGTTCTCAGCCAGCAGCCAGCGCAGCATAGCACAGCTCAGCGGCACATCTACACAGGGGAGGACAGAAAGCGAAGCTTGTTACGTCAAAGAATGGGCTCAGCAGCCCTGCTCAGGCCAGCACAGGAGGGAGCAGTCCCTGTGAGGCCTGGGCTGAGGCAGGGGCCAATTTCCTCCCCGCTGAGATGAGATGAGCTTGGTCACGCAACTGCTATTGTGACCATGTGCCAGCCCACCTGTAGACATGTGCTCAGGTGGTGACTATACAGGGTCATAAAGCCCCCCCCTGGCCCAAGGAAAGGGTTGGTGACCCCCCCCTCAGCCTGCACACATGGGCTGTGACAGTTTTGGGCCTCTCACTATAGGAACATTGAGGTGCTGGAGTATGTCTAAAGAAGGGAATGAAGCTGGTGAAGGGTCTAGAGAACAATTCTTCTGAGGAGTGGCTGAGAGAACTGGAGTTGTTTATCCCAGACAAAAGGAGGTTCAGGGAGGACCTTCTCACTCTCTACAACTACTTGAAAAGAGGTCAGAGCCAGGTGGGGGTCTCTTGTCCAAAGTAGTAAATGATAAGATAAGAAGAAACAGCCTCAAGTTGAACTAGGGGAGGTTTAGGTTGGACATTAAAAACAATTTTTTCCCCGAAAGGGCTGTCAAGCCCTGGTATAGGCTGCCCAGGACAGTGGTGGAGTCACAATCCCTGGAGGGGTTTAAAAGATGTGTAGATGTGATGCTGACAGACAAGGTCTAGTGGTGATCCGGCAGTGCTGGGTTAATGGTTAGATTAATCTTAAAGGTCTTTTCCAACCAAAATGGTTCTACGACCCACCTGAGTCAGAGGTTTTCAGTGCATTTTTCAGCAGCTCTGAGGACACCCTGATGGATGCTTCCGAGGTGGGCAGGTTCCCCTCTCCTGGAGCTTTCTCCCCCTCTGTCTCAGTCTGCTCCTGGGACACTTCGAGAAAAGTCTCCACAGGATCTGGGGGGGCAGGAGGTGCAGCTGGTGGTGGTGAGGCATCTGGCCCAGGGGGGCTGCTCTCCAAACGGAGGCACTGGAGCATGTCAATGGTGCATTCGCTGAGGGGCAGGCAGATCCCTTCTCTGTCGGGGGAAAGGATGGGCGAGTCGTCAGGCAGGAGATCGTCCAGAGCCTCGGAGGAGTCAGAGCCACTGCCCAGAATATCCCGTAAACTGTAGTAGAGGGCACAGGAGATGGTCAGAGGCAGGTCCAGCTTGGTGTCTGCAGTGGAGCTGAGGGGCAGTGTCAGCTCCCTCTTGTTCCCAGGGAGGAGCTGGTCGATGGGGAAGGTGAAGGTGGTGGCTGAATCCATGGAGTCCTCCTCTAAGGCACAGGGGCTGGCCAGGAGTTGAACACAGAGGGTCCAGCCCTCCTCTAGGCTGTACTCGCTGCAGTTCTCCAGCAGACAGGAGATGGTGACAGTATCTTGGAGCAGGAGGCAGCTCCAGTTGGCAGTGACAGTGCAAGCAATGGGCTTCTGGCCTTCTTGGCTGGACAGCAGAGCTGCACTCACATTCATCACCTGGTTCAGACTGGCCAGGGCTCGGTTTTTCTGGTCCACTGCCTTCTTAAGGAAGGAAACTCTGCAAGGGAAAGCAGACAGGCTGGAGAGTTGGGCAGAGAGGAACCTGATGAAGTTCAGCAAGGGCAAGTCTAGAGGCCTGCACCTGGGGAGGAACAACCTCCAGCAAAAGTACAGATTAGGGGTTGACCTGCTGAAAAGCAGCTCCGAGGAGAAGGATCTGGGAGTCAGGAGGAGGAGAAACTTTTCTGTGAGGGTGACAGAACACTGGCCTAGGCTGCCCAGGGAGGCTGTGAAGTCTCCTCTGGAGAGATTCCAAATCTGCCTGGATGTGATCCTGGGCAACCTCCTCTGGGTGACCCTGCTGGAGTTGGTGGGGGGTTGGACTAGATAATCCCCAAAGGCCCCTACCATTCTGGGATTCAGTGATTCTGTCAGTGTTGAAATAACAGGAGGGATGGTGGCCAAGATGCCAGGTCAGCACCAGGAGCATGGCAGAGGCCAGTGCCCAGCAGTGCTGTGTTGCTGTTACAGATGAGCCAAGAAAACTCTCACAGGAGCCTGAGCTGCCCCAGGAACTCCGTAGCTCCCTTTCCAAGGCAGTCTGGATCCACAGTGCTCTGTCCATAAGCCTCCATCAGCCAAGCTGACCCTGTGGAGTGGCTCCAGCCAGTCAGACCCTGGGGATCTCCCAGCAGCAGGAGAGGGGCTCACCTCATCCCCTCCCTGTGTCACAGATGGTGGTAGAGGCTGGAGGCACGTGCCTGCCCTGCCCGTTACCCTCGACTTGGCAAGCATGGCTGGGTGTCTGGGAGTGCCTGGCACCCTGCCTGTCCCACCTTCTGCTGCTGAGGCTGTAAACAGCAGCCTGCCCACAGTGCCAGAGCTGGCTGTGCTGCCCTTAAATACCACTCTTATCCTATCGAGGTCATGGGGAGCTCCCCTGCCAGGCTCCTGCACTCCAGAGAACTACATGTTGGTGCAGTTACTTCCAGAGACCTCATAGCTGATGCACAATAACCCAGCTCCGTTGCCTGTAAACCTGGCAGCTTGCAGAGTAAGAGCAGCAGTGTGCAGCAGCTCTGCACTGTACCTCTCTGAGGTGTTGCCTATCCCAGACAGCAGCTCTTTAATCCTCCGTCCAGCCTCAGCGGGTGTCAGCTCCCTGTCAGCATCCTCAGGGCTGCATAAGCCACAGGACATGAGGCGGCCTTTGGCAGACAAGGCCAGCAGCTCTGATTCACCTGTGGGTAGAGACAGGGGCATGTCAGGCTGGGAAGGCAGCCAGGGCCTCCCTGATGGCTGGGGCAGGGTGTGTGCATTCAGGGAGGCAAATGGAGCACAGGATGGCACTGGGTGTCCCAAGACAGCATGAACCAGAGGTATTGCATCCATTTGCTGAAGGGTATGATGGACAGGACATGGACCATGACAGCACACCCACCTCCCTGAGAATGGAAATGCACCCCCCTCCTCATGCCTGCCCTGTCTCCACTGGTCCAGCCATACTTCCCAGAGCTGGCTGCTCCCCATGCCAAACTGGGGGAAGCACCAGGGAGCCACAGCACCCTGGCACCCAGCACTGCCATGCAGGGTGCTCAGCAGCAAGAGGCATGCAGCTCCACTGGCAGCAAAGCTGCTTGCCTTGCCCTTGCCTGGGTGCCCCAGGAGCCTCTCCTTGCTCGCTGGCCTGTTCTGGCACTGTTTTGCACCATGTGATGGGTTCAGCTATGGCTATGAGATGTCTTCCCTCCATCTAGGCCCTCTGTTCCCTTCCTCTGCTCCTGAGGACACCTTACTGCATGCCCAAGCTGTGGTGAGGCATCACACACTGCCCTTGCTGAGGTGAGGGGATACAACTAGCACTCAGTTAACACCCAAGCTGTGGGGCTGGAGAGCACAGCGCGTGCAGGCTCCGAGTAGCTGCGCAGGAGCTACTAGTCCAGACAGCAGCATGTCTGAATCCCCTTTCTGGAGCAAACTTCATCCCAGAGCTCATTTAAGGCTCCCTGCAGGCTGTCCTCCATGTAGGGAGCCCAAGGGGACATGAAGGGCTAGTGGAAGCATCCCACGGGAACCTGTGTGTACTGCTAGCTCCTGTGACGCCGAGCAGAGGAATTGCAAGCGGGCAGGGAAGAGAAGAGGCGGAGCTGCCAGCACGACTCCCTAAGCCCCAGTTGGCATGCTCAACAGAAACGACTTACAAAAATGAGGGGAGTCAACAAGAACAGGTGGAGGATGGAGCACATTCTGGACCGTAAGGAGGGGTGGAGGCATACGGGCCGGGATCGGCAGCTCTCCTGCCCCACTCCACCCCATGCCCCAGCGCACGCCCCGCTGCCTGCAGTACCTTCTGACGCCCGAGATGACAAGGAAAGAGCCACAACGCTACAGATACTTAAACTGGCCGGAGAGAGGACGGGAGGCAGGACGCCTGTGCAGCTCTCGGCGTCCTCGGGGTCGGAGGAATCACCGCCCCAGTCCAGGTCGACGGCAGAGATGTCTGAGTGTGTGCTGTAATACATCCGGCTGCCACTGCTGCAGGCCGCACACAGAATGGGCCCACGCAAGTAGTACTCCCTGAGCTCCGGCACTGTTGCCTCCTCCCTCTGATCTGCCTTGACAGCCACCATCTTCCCGTAGTGGCCCACGGCCACCACGCAGTCACAGCCAGTGTCTCCGAAGAGCTGCTCGTCCTCCGCATCCTCTGCCACCCTCTGCTCTGTTCTCAAGGCCCCGATGAAGACGATGGGCTCTTCCAAATGATGGAGGATCTTCACAGGAGGGTCTGGGTTTGAAACATCATGGCAGCCATCGACAGCTGGCGATGAGCTGAGGGCTTTCAGTGGCACGGAGCAGAGCTGTCCATCCGGGAAGCCACAGAGGATCATAGGAGACTCCAGCATGGCGGCATCGATCCCAAAGAGCAGGCTGAAGAGGGGCTCTTCCAGCACAAATCCCCCTGAGCACCACAGCTCCTCCCCGGAGCCCACAGTGCCTGGGGAGGAGGCGCAGCAGAGGACAGGCAGGAAGTGGGAGGGTGGCCCATCCCCGTCATCCCCAGGCTGGGGGCCAGGGCAGAAGCCCACCTCACTGATCTGCCGGTACGGGGGACTCTCCTGCTCAGGGTGCGGAAGCTCGTGCAGTTTCATCCACCATTTGCCATGAGCCTGGGACAAGGTGATGACAAAGTTGTTGAGCAGAGTGAACATGCACAGGCTGGAGTCTGGGAAGATGCAGGCATCTGAATCCACGGGGAAGACGCCGGATGGGCAATTGCTTTCTTGGCTGTCGCCATCCGTCTGCTCCATTAACCTTCAAGCAAAGAGGGAAGAGCTCTCAGCCAAGCTGTAGGGTGAAGCCAGCACTTCCCTTGGCTGCCTCTTAGCCTGGCCCTCGGAAACAAGCCCCTCACGGCACAGCTTTTAGCATCTGCTGTAAGAGCAGCGACACAGAGAGAGCCAGAGCTTCAAACCACGCACAATGCTCTGTGCTTGCGAAAGGACAGGCAGGGAGAGGGCAGGAGTGGGAGGACCAAAGAAGAACAACAAAGCTGGTGAAGGGTCTAGAGCACAAGTCTTGTGAGGATTCGCTGAGGGAAATGGGGTTGTTTAGTCTGGAGAAAAGGAGGTTCAGGGGAAACCTTCTTGCTTTCTAGAACTACCTGAAAAGAGGTTGTAGCCAGGTGGAGGTCGGTCTCTTCTCTCAAGTAACAAGCACTAGGACAAGAGGAAACAACCTCAAGTTGTGCCAGGGAAGGTTTAGGTTGGACATTAGGAAAAATGTCTTCTCCGAAAGGGTTGTCAAGCCCTGGCATAGGCTGCCTAGGGAAGTGGTGAAGTCACCATCCCTAGAGGGACTGAAAAGACAAGTAGATGTGGTGCTGAGGGACGTGGTTTAGTGGTGACTTGGCAGTGCTGGGTTAATGGTTGGACTTGATCTTAAAGATCTTTTCCATACAAAAAGATTCCATGATTCTAAAAGAACAAGCAGGGAGAGGGCAGCGGCAGAAGCCCAATGCTTCACTCCAGCTGCAAGAAGCAGCCCTGGTATTCCATGGCTAATGTCAAAGGGCTGGCTTGTGTCTCCAGGGATGGCAATTGGCTCACCTGCTCTGTTGGTCCAGGGAGACACTGTAAATGCCATTCTGGGCACAGAGGATGTAGAGCTGCCGGGGCTGGGGCAGCAGCTCCACGTGCCACACCTGGTCAGGGCACCGGTACACAGCCTGGGGAGAGAAGGAGAAAGAAATGTCACCTTCCTATGGAGTGACAGCAGTGGGGATGGGGCTGCCAGGGCTCATGGAACTGCAGTGCCCACGCTGCCAGGCCAGGCAGAGCCCTGCTCACCCACTTGCTGGGCAACCCCAATACAGCTACAAAATAAAGCAGTTATTTCCAGCAAACACAGATTACAAGCAATTTCAAGGAATAAATAGCTAGATTTGATCTCACAGACCCTGCTGGGCTTTGCTGGGCAAGGGGTGACTGCTCTGGGTGAAGAGTGGCAGGGGGTCAGAAGAAGGCTTGTGGGTAATGAGGCAAGCCAGTCCCTCCCACTCCCCAAGGGGAAGGAAAACAGCAGAGAGCCAGTACATGCTCTACTTTCCTGAGAGGGAGTGCAGTGTAGGAGGCAAATCCTGGTATTGCAGTGATGGCTTTCTTAGAAATGATAATAGGAACAAATTAAAAGCAGCCACATATAACTCAATACGAGTGCTGTTAGTCACAGCATAGACAATAGCAAAACCCTTTGTAGGTGAGAAATGAAAGAGACATCACCTCGCTCGGGGAGGAGAAAAAAACCCTTTCTGGTTTAACTAAACGTTTGCCTTCCAAGTTTAGGAGAGGGGCTAGACACAAGCACCCCCCAACTCCAGAAGGAGCTTCAGAGCCAAGTAAAGGGGGCTGGTGCTGCTTGTGATGAATGTTTGTAGATGTGAGGCCCCAAAAGAGGGACTCCAGGAAGGACTCTGGCCCCAGACTGGGCGACTGGTAACAGGTGACATGACTGGTATCACCACCGTCTTCACCCTGTCTCCAGAGAGCAGCCCCACAGAACCCCAGCCCCAGGCCACCCTCCAGGCATGCTGGATTTTAGACGAAGCCTCCTGCCCTGCCAGGCTGCTCACCTTCAGCACCTTTCCCTCCTGGTCGTAGACATAGACGAACTCGCTGCCGTTGGAGAGGTAGATCTCGTTCTCGTGGCACAGCACCCGGGGCTTGCCCGCCACCAGCCCCCCCACTGGGCAGCAGAAGCCGGCCAAGTAATCCACCCTGTGCCCTACATGTGCCATGGTGCCGAGTGGGTGTGGTGCCAGCCTGGGGACATAGGGATGAGGGTCAGTGCTTTGGCGGGAGGCAGAGGGCAGCCCTATCAAGCAAGCACTAAGGGGTATGGGGATAGGGCCCCTCCGTGAGCTGCCCAGGTACAGGATGAGCCCAGTCCCCCCACCAGGGCCACTGACAGGGGCAGTCCCACAGCCCCCACACCGACTAAGCCTTACACCCGAGTCCCCCACAGCCCTGACTGAGCCCCACAGCACTCCT
>VWZO01006443.1:0-45806 GCA_013396975.1 Bucco capensis | reverse complement strand
GACCCTCCCTCCCCCCCCGACCGAGCCCCATAGTGCCCTCCAGGCACAGCCCCACAACTCCATCCCACCCTTGAGCATCAACCCCAGGCCTCCACTCCCTCCCATTCCCCATCCCAGGCCACCCCGGCCTCAGGCCCCCATGCCCAACCCCTACAATCCGAACTNGGCGGTGGCACCCAGCTGGTTGGTAGAGGGAGGGGAAAGTGAGAGAGGGTGAAACCCTCACGTCAGGGATGCAGAGAGGAGCGAGACGATGTTATGCTGGCGGCAGCCGTTTTATTAATTGCGAGGGGGGGCCGTAGGCCTGCCCCACAGCTCGGATCTGCCCCTGCCCCACGGCTGCACCCCTCCAAGTTCTATCCCGGGGGTGCGGGCGCGACCCGGGCCATGGAATGGACAGCCCCTGGGCTTGGCTACGGCACCTCAAGCCGATGCCCGCCGTGCCGTGCCTCCCACGGTGCCGGGACGTGGAGGTTCAGGGGGGCTGCGGCCCGGCTGGGGCAGCCCTCGGCGGTGGAGAGGAGCTCCGGAGCCGCGGGCCCGGCTCAGCTGGTCTACGAAAGCTTCCACCTCTGCGAAGCGGGCCGAGAGCCTCCCCAGCTGCTCCTTCAGCGCGCTGAAGTCCCGGTACAGCTCGTCCAGGGCCCCTGACAGCGACCGGATCCTGCGCGGGGGAGAGATGTGAGGCACCTCCGGCAACACCCCCCACCAGGGGCATCGCTGGCCCCTGGCCCCCCTCACCTGCCATAGTCGGGCAGCACGGTCTGGTGGTCGAAAAGCAGCAGGTTCTTCATCTGGGAAGTGATGGCAAACTTCCAGTTGTCCAGGACCAGCGTCAGGTTGGCACAGCCCTTTGCTGGTGCCCTCTGGGCTGCAGTGACCAGAGGGGATGAGCTGGCTAGGGCAGAACCCTGAGCGGCCACAGGAACGTGGCCGTGGGCACGACTCCCACCCCAGCACCCTTTTGGTCCCACACCCATGGGTAGCTGCCCACCATTGGGCAGGGGTCAAGTTCTGGCCCTGCCCATACCCGGCTTAGTGGGGAGAGGGTCCCGAGTGGCAGGGGGTTACCGTCCGCTCTGTCATCCCACGCCGCTGGCTGCCGCTTCAGCTTGGCAGCACAGCCCAGAGTTGCGAGGAGCAGGAGGGGGAGAAGCCGTGACATGGCGCTGCTAGGAAAGAGAGTGGTGAGAAAGGTCCTGGCCAGCACCATGTCCCAGAGTGCCCCAGGACAGGGACTTCGAGGCTGGGTGGGTGCAGGGCACTATGTCCCCAAGGGCCCTGGGACAGGGACCCTAAGACTGGGTGGCCACAGGTGGTTGTGTTCCCAAGGGCCGTGGCACAGGGACCTTGAGGCCGGGTGACCACAGAGCATCATACCCCTGAGGGGCCAGGCTGGGCACATGGTGCTGTCAGAGCCCTTTCTGCCTCCTACCTGTGCTGTGGTCCTGACAGGCTGGTGCGGATGAGGCAGCTGCTTGCCGGGCTCAGCTACCCCGGCTCTGGCTCCGAGCGGCTCTTGGCCTCTCTTTTGAACACGCTGCTCTGGCGTGGGGCCCGACCGCATGCGGCTCTGGCCATGATTGCAAACAGACAGCAGAGCTGCAGGCAGGAGATGGGGCGTCGAGTGCCTGGAGATGGGGTGCAGCATCTCCCTGGGGGTGTGCCAGGCCCAGTGTGGGGAACACAAAGCATAGGAGGCATGGCGCTGGCTCTCGTTTCAGGTACTTTATTCATTCAATGTTACTTGCAGACCCTGCACTTAGGTCGGTCCAGTCCAGGCACCACACACCACTGTGACCCCAAACACCAACAAACCCAGGGGAAAAGCAAACCACAGCCTGCGAGCCCTGTGGCAGGGCTGGGTGGCTGCTCCACTCATGCCAGTAGGAGTGCTGGGGACCCCTGCCATGCTGCCCAGCCACAGAAGGCAGTTGCAATGCTGTCCTGGTGCAAGACAGGGCCTCACACCTTCCTCTGAGGCTAGAACTAGTGTCCCAGAGATTTAATCAAGGACCAAACCTGCAGTGTCAGGGCAGGAGGTCTCCAGGACCGGGCAGAGCTCCTGGGGCACCACAAGATGCTCCCTCCCCAGCCCCAGCAGCCTGCCACAGGGCAGTCCCCCCAGCCAGGGTCTAAAGGGTAAGAGCATCAAGAGCGCAGTGTGACCCCCAGCTCCAGCCCTACACAAGGAAGGACATGCTCCCAAGGAATGCAGGCACAGGGGAAGGTGCCAGCTGCAGGGGGCTGGCTCACTCACCCAGCCAGGGCATATGGGAGGGTGCCCAAGTTACATGGCTCCTGCCACCACAGCCTCTCTCCAAAGGAGGGGAAGAGCCAGTGCCCAGGGCACCTTGCACCTTCCCCAGGAGCTGAACTGCTCTCTGTGGGGCGATGTGGCACACGGGGCGGGGGACACCCCTGCACAGCCCCCTTGATGAAAGGGCAGGACACAGGGTGTGCCCAGCCATGTGCCAAAGCATCTCTGCCACACTGAGCGTGGCTCAGCACTGTGGGAGTGGTGCCAAGCCAAGAGCTGGCACATGCCCACTCCTCTTGCCCGGTGCCAAGGAGGGGCCCATTGTGCTCCGGGAGCACTGCCAGCACACGGGGCCCAGCCTGGCAGAGCTGCTGTCTGGCCCAGCACCGGTAAGAGCTGTCTACTCACTCTGCCCTCACCCTTTAGCGCTTTGAGCTGTCGGTACCCAAGCACCCACAGCTGGGAAAGAGGAGCAAAGCCGCAGGCAGGGAGGTGCCAAAACCTCCCTGTCACCTCTGTGAGTGTGCTTTCAGCAGACAAACGGGTACGGAGGGAGGTTGCCCTGGCTGGCTACATCCCTCAGGAGCCCCAAGCTACCCCCGGAGTCCCCAAGGCCCACCACAAGCAGGCTCAGACAGCAGCTGGGAGGGGATGAGGGGACAGCCTAGCTGCACAGGGCCGAAGGCTGAGGTCAAGCATTGGTTAACCATGATAAAGCCAGGGTGCCTGGCTCCTGCTGGGATTGAAAGGGAATGAGGAGTAACTGCGGAGGGCTGGAGCCAACCCCTGCCCAGCTCTGCACCCCGAAGGGGGGGCCTAATGGGGGAGAAAGCAGAAGGGAGGATAAGGAAGGAATAAGCACCACTCCTGCTGCTTCAGGGTTTGCTCTGTATTGGAGTCAGCCGGCATGGCTAGGTCCGGGGCAGGCTGCACATCTCGCAGTGGTCTGTGCCAGGCTGGTTCATGTAGGTGCAGTGCTGGCAGGCCCACATGGCTGCTGAGACTGCATGTGTTGAGCCACCCATGGCACCATACTCCTGCAGTCCTGAGATCTGGACACCAACTGTACCTGTGAGAGAAAGAGCCTAGTCAGGGCAGGGGGGAGGCACTGGGAAATGGCAGGCCCGTCACCTAAACCCAGAGACAGTTCCCTGTCCCAGCCCAGGCAAGAGCTGTTCTGCTGAGATGCTGCCCTTGCCCCCAAGACTGGCACCCTGAGGAACTGGTGGCAGAGCTCAGCTCCCCATAGCTGAGCACTGCATCCCACACTGCAGCTCCCCTCCAGCCCACCCCACCCCACTCAGTACAGTGAGGGCTGCTCAGCACCAAGGAACAGCTTTTCCTCCAGCAGCCTCTACCCAGCCCTGCTCCAAGGGACAAGGAACCCTGCTCCCAGAGGGACCCTCCTTTCTTACTGCAGAGCTGCTCGATGGTGGCCCACTGCTCCGATTTTTTCCAGGTCTGTGCCAGCTCCTCATTCTTGGTCCTCACAGCCTCCAGCAACAAGCTGATGCTGTCCTGGAAGCCATAAGAGGAAAATCAGCACCAGACACTCCTTCAATGCTCAGGCTGGAGCTGTGACCAGAGAAGTGCCTCTCTGCACTCCTCCACCAGCCACAGCAAGACAGCTATATCATGGTAGGGATTGGAAGGGATCTCTGGGGATCGTCTAGTCCAACCCCCCTGCTAAAGCAGAGCCAGAGCAGGCTGCCCAGGATCGCATCCAGGTGGGTTTGGAATCTCTCCAGAGAAGGAGATTCCACAACCTCTCTGGGCAGCCTGGGCCAGGACACTTGCACCCTCATAGCAAAGTTTTTCCTCATGTTCAGATGGAACCTCCTGGGTTCCAGTTTGTGCCATTGCCCTGCGCATCACTGAAAAGAGTCTGGCCACATCCTTTTGCCCCCACCCTTTAGATATTGATCAGCATGGAGAAGATCCCCTCTGGGTCTGCTCTTCTCCAGGCTAACCAGCCCTATTGCTCTCAACCTTTCCTCCTCAACAGAGATGCTCCAGTCCCCTCAGCACCTTCACAGCCTCTGCTGGAGTCTCTGCAGTAGTTCCTTGTCTCTGTTGAACTGGGGAGCCCAGAACTGGACACAATACTCTAGAACTGCCCTCACTACGGCAGAGTACAGGTGGAGGAGAACCTCCCTCGACCTGCAGCCCCTTTCTAAATGACTCATTGGGCTCCCCAGTGAGGTTCATGGGCAGGTAAGCAAGATGCAGTTTATCCCTTCTGCTCCCCAGAGCACTCAGACATACCCCCTAAAACCCCAATTCTTCCCTTTCATTTGCGTGCAGTAGGTTCTCACATGCAGCCCACTGCTGTGCTGCCCTGTGTGTGCTGACTCCCAGGGGAGCAAACCCACTGTGATGCAGCACACTGCTACCCAGCTCTGGCCACAGCCTGATCTCCAGCTGCCCAGGTTCAGCCCTGCACATGCACAGTCCTCAGCACCCTCGAAGCCTCTGGCAAACACATGGCCCTTCTGGCCAGTGTGTTGCTTACACCAGGACAGTCTGGCAATGCAGATGTGAACTGGGGGGGCCTGGGCAGTCGCCAAGTCCCCTGTGCCTGGCCAAGAGCGGCAGAGCTGCACAGCCAGGAAGTCGCTGGCCTCACTGAGATGTGGGGGCTCTGATCTCCTTATCATTCCAACAGGAATTTCTGATCCTAAGATATTTTTAAAACTGTTTCCAGCTCTCAAAGAGCTGCAGCCAAGTTAGGTCTGTCCAGTCTGCAACTGTGCTAACAACCACTCCCCCCTCACTGTTCCAAGCAGTGTGTTGGGAGCTCTAGGTCTAGTTGGGGACTTAGGTTTCACTTTTTAAACCTTCTAGCAACAGCTCAGCCTGGAAGGAGAGGCACCCAGCCACAGGACATGTTGTGTGGGGATGACAGGCTGGGTCTGTCACCTCCACTAATGTCAGTGACACCCCAGGAGGAGCTCAGGGCCCTGGGGACAGTGATGCTGACACGACCCTTTCCTCCCCTTTACGTACCCGCAGAGGCATGACATCGTTTGTGACTAGGAAGAGGAGCAGATGGAAATCAGAAATGATGTCCAGGAAAACAGAGGAAGTATTCTGGGACAAGTATGTGGCCAAGCTGTGGAAATCCTAGAGAGAATGGACAGTAATAGAAGTCACTTTCCCCACTGTGGTAACTTTATTTTCCTATTTGGATCCACTAACAGATACTGTGACACTCCTGTCTCTTGGGCATCAGCTGCAATGCAGAGTCTCCTGAAATCAAATCCCAGATTGAGATGCAGCTAAAAGCTTTCAGAGAAATGAATCTTTGGGACCACACTAGCTCTCCTACCCCAGCATGTACAGAGTGGATCTCAGACCCAAGGGATGCTGAGCAGAGCCCAGACAGTTCAGCTCCAAGTCCAATCCCTAAGGGGAAGGGGCAGATGAGGACAGAGCAGCCCCTTCCCCTCCCTCTCTCTCTGCTCTTGAACCCAGGGTGTCCTCAGAAATGAGGACCAACACCATTGCTGAACAGCAACCTCTCCTGCCTCTGCTGACAGCTACAACAGGCAGTGGACCCTTCCTCGTGATTGCTGCTGGAGGAAGCCTCTGACATCTTTGGCACAAGAAGCAAGCTGTTGCTGCTTTAAAGCCTTCTCTCTGCTGGCAATAAAAGTGCCTCGAGCTGTTCAGCAGCTGCCTCTGCTCAACGCTTCGGGCCTCTTGCAGTAAAAGGTCTCTGTTATGAAGAAATCCTTACAACAAGGAAAAGGAGTTAGCGTTCTCAGAGCTGGAGCAACAGACACTAGTATGGGAGAAGTGGGTCCTGCACTGTCACTGTGGGATTGCATGCAGCCCCTCAACCTCTCTGGTGCTGTCTAGATGGCACAGAGCAAGGAGCCCTACTCCCTGTCATTGAACCATGGCTCATCAGAATGCAGACATTGCTCTGTGCAGGAAGCTGTTTGGCAAGCGTTGTGCTGAACTGCAAAGGGGTGATTTAAGGGCATAGGCACAAGCCATCCCCTTGCAGATATCAGCAGTGCAAGGCTGGCGGATGAACTCTTGGTATGAAAAACTGCTTTTGTTCAGAAGCACTCCTTACCTGAGTTTCTCCCAGCACGTCTCGATTCTCGATGGGGAACGGATTTTGAGAAATAGAAAAAGTGTAGACTGGATCCTTAGGGAAAGTTGTAGTAATCTGAAAATCCAAGAGAGGAGGATCAGAGTGCTGACAGCGGGAAAGGCAAGCAGGATGTGAGAAGCAAAGCTCCTGACAGGCAACAACAGCCATGGTGGCATGTTAGAGCTCAGCCAGGAAAGGGGTGAGGCAGCTACAGCAAGGATCTTCTGATGGCTTCTAACACTTACAGTGATATTCCAATCAGCTCCTGGCAACCATTTCTAATGAAGCTGCAGGGATGTACTGAGCTTGCACAGCACAAGTGTGGGGAGCACTCCTCTCTGCAAAGGTCCCTGGGATGCAAAAGCTACATCCCATGCCCAGCAGCTGTTGGTGGTGGTGGTGTCACCCTGGGGGGGTCACCTTAACACCAAAGGGTGACAGGGGAGAGTCATGGGGCAGCCAAAAGACCCTGCTGCTCCATTTGAGGCCAGAACTGGTGCCAAGAAAACACCTTTGCAGTTCATTAAACAGAGTCACTCTGGGTGCACTCGCTCTGCCTCCTCCCTGTGCAAAAGGGATGAGGAATTTCAGACTGTGATAGGACAAGGGGGAATGGCTATAAACTGAAGGAGGGGAAATTTAGATTAGAGATTATGAGGAAGTTCTTTACCCGGAGAGTGGTTAGGCACTGGCACAGGTTGCCCAGAGAGGTTGTGGCTGCCCCATCCCTGGCAGTGTTCAAGGCCAGGCTGGATGCAGCCCTGGGTGACCTGGGCTAGTGATTGGCATCCCTGCTCAGTGTGGGGAGATTGGAACTAGATGATCTTTAGGGTCCCTTCCAACCTGCCCATTCTATGATTCTATGATAATTGGGTAATACAATATTGTGCCCTTCCTTACTGAGCTCACAATCCAAAGTTTGGGCCAGCTTCTGACATTTAAACAAGTCCTAATTCTGGGGGTTTTGAAGTTTTGGTGTCAGTTACTGAGTGCTGGGCCCTGTTGGTGAGGCCCTTTGTAGGCAGAGATGCAGGAATACCTGCCAGGACAGGACTAACTGGAATAACAATGCCTTTTCTTAAAAAAACCCCAAAAACGAGACAAACCAAGATGCTTCAGAATTGCAGCTTTCCAGACTGCTCCCAAATGCATGTTCCATCAATCTGTTTTCATCTTAATTACACCCCAGGTAGCCCAGAAACAGATGCCTTCACTACTGGAGTAATAAATATACTCCAGTGCTGCTGACTGGCACAGGGCATTGGGAGGGCTCTGCACAATGGGCCCCTTGTTCTGGACACGACACTGTGCTGTGTGTGTCACACGTCCCAGCACCAGCTCTGCTCCAGTGCTGCTCTGAGAAGTGATACACACAGCAGATAGGAATGGCAGAAGAAGGACAAGGCAGTGGAAGCCTCCTGGCTGCCAGCTCCCCTGTGCCGTGGGACACTACTTGTGCCAGGGGCAGCTGGACCAGCCTGGTTGCTCTGGGTGGATTTAATTGTTGTTGGCACCACCTCTAACTCCAGCAACATCATCTGTCATCCAAATTATTTGCTTTCCTGCCTTCCACACCGTAAGTTTCCTTTGAAGCTAAAAGGGAGAGCCTGTGCCTGGTAGCACTTGCTCATGGGCAGACAGCAGCCCTGCTCCAGCCAGGCTGTGCCATGAACTCCCTCCCTCAAGAAAAGGCATTTCTTTAACACTAACCTGCTCTGCTGAGTCACTAAAAAGAGATGGATTCTTAATTGCTGCTAAGAGACAGACAAATGGAGCTTTTCAATTAGTGAGGTAGTGCCCAGCACACACATCCAGGAGGCTGGCTGTGTGGCTATGTGCCAGCTCAAAGCTGTGATCAGGCAGCACCTTCCTGGGGAGCAAGCATGTTCCCTGGCACCACATCAATCCTGTGGAGCACTGCAGCTATCCCAGAGCACACCAGCTCTGTCCCTCGGTGCTAGAAATGTCTGGCAGCAGAGGGGCAAGGAGAAAGAAAGAAAATCTGTCTTAGGAATCACCCCCCAAGGTAAATTTTAGAATTTTAGAAGCTGTATGTAGTCTGAGTGGCCAAGGCAGCCACCAAAGAGAACTGTGAGCAGATCCATGGCATGAATCTGGCTCCAAACCTATTGAAAAATGTTTAGCAAAATAAAAATGATCTACAGCTGGTGCACAGTGGGAAGATTAAGTCAGTTTGAGTAACTTCACTTGCAATGAGTAATTCTACTTATTCCAATCAAATGGCCCAAACTTGGAGGTCAGTTTTATCTCCCAGTGGCTTCTTGGTGATCAAGAACTGACCTTGGGATAGTTGTTTCAAGTTGGTCTTCCCACAAGATCAGATCCCATGCTTAGACTTGGGCTCTAACCACTAGTTAGAAACTGTCAAGAGCTTCATTCCACTCTGAGCATGTTGTGCTGAAAGCAAACAAGCGCAATGAATACTTACATCTATGATTAGGTACTCGACTGGGAGCGGGCGAGCCAGCTGCGTGATCTCGTTGCCAAACTTGTCTATGTCCTGAAAGAAGAAAAGCTTTGTTATTCCTCAGTGTGGAAGTGGTTTGAAGCCTGAGGGATCCTGTCCTGGAGATCCTCAGCTCTGGCAGATCACTCAGGGTATAAAGATGGACCTGCTTGTCTGTGGCTGGGTACTGCAGAGGTGCCCAACTCCCTGCAGCTCCTTGAGCCTACAGGAAAGCTGGAGAGGGACTTTTCACACGGACATGTGATAGGACAAGGGGCAATGGCTTTGAACTGAAAGAGAATAGATTTAGATATAAGGAAGAAGTTCTTCACTGTGAGGGTTGTGAGACACTGGATCAGGCTGCTCAGAGAAGGTATGGATGTCCCATCCCTGGAAGTGTTCAAGGCCAGGTTGGATGGAGCTCTGACCAAGCTGTTTCAGTGGAAGGTAAGGGAGTTGGAAGTAGATGATCTTTAAGGTTCTTTCCAACCCAAACCATTCTACAGTTTGATGATCTCTAACTCTGTAAGCCAGGACCTCTGTTTCCTTGTGAGCCAAGGGAGCCCGTGGTCACAAACCACCTTGGCCTTGTTTGCCTCAGTCATCAATACCAGAGAAGTGTCTGGTGTCATTAAAGAGTGTAAATGCCATTTAAGGAGCAGAACTGCCTCAAAAGGGAGGGACAATGCCATATCTGCTTTCTCAGCCATGACAAACCTGACTTTCTGCAAAATTGGCCATGAGTCTCTCATCCACCTTTTGCCTGGGAATTGGAAATCCAGGCACTTTCTCACACACAGACCTGAAGAGCCAGCATATCACAATGCATAAACTTGTTTTGCTTTGCCAGACGAATTGAACATAAAGTTTAATTATGGAGAAAAACGGCCAGCATATGTTCATTAATCATAAAATGACAATTAGACTTGATTTATGTCAAACACGCCGAGTTCAAACACAGCCTCAAAAATAAATTCATGAGAACTGACACTTTTCATTAAAGATTCTGTAAGAGGGGGTTGTATTTTCTACCTAAATCATCACCTAACATGTTACAAATCATTTGCTGAACCCCATATAAATCATAGGCCCATAATTTCCAATCAGGGACCTTACATTAAAGTTACATTTACTGAGCATTCAAAAGTCCCCATGGCTTGAGGCAGACCCAGAGCCGCCAGACACTGGCACAGCCATCACCTTGATGGCTTTGGGGGACCTCGGGGAGAGGCTGTGGCCCCCACTCCTCCAGCAGGGTTGTGAGTGGCACTCCTCGGGGTTTTGAGGGGTGTTCCTCAGGCTGAGCCAGCGATTACTGTGCAGCAGGACGAGCTGCCCATGGCAGGCACCCTCCTGACCCGAGTCCCAGCATATGCCACTCCCCTGCTATCAGCGTTTCTCGGTTACGTTTGTATTTACACAGCACAAATATGTGGGGCAGCAGCCAGCACCCTGCTCTCACGCTCTGCTCTCCCAGGACATCGCCTGAGCAGGCTCTGGCATGCTGCTCCCCTCTGGGTAGCAGCCCCCCTTCCTGAGCCCCCTCCCCAAGCAGCCTCTGTCCCTAGGAACTGTTCCCTTTGTAAAAAAAAAATCTACCTTCCAGTCTTTGAAGCTCCTTTTAAAAGCAATTCTGATAAGGATCTTTTTTCTCCTTGAACATGACAGCCTGTTGGGCCCTGTGGTTATTTCAGCAACAAGCATGGTGGCTTGTGGCCTCAGATCTCTCAGTCTCTGACAGGAGCAGGA
Source organism: Bucco capensis (assembly GCA_013396975.1). Taxonomy (NCBI): domain Eukaryota; kingdom Metazoa; phylum Chordata; class Aves; order Piciformes; family Bucconidae; genus Bucco; species Bucco capensis. Next base: position 35,225 of record VWZO01006443.1, on the reverse strand, counting down.
GGAGATGTGGAGCCTTTTCAGGGAGATCACAGGACCTGAAAGCTAACCTGCTTCTAGATCTCGGTGATACCGCAAGAGTCAGGAATCAAATCCAATCAGACCGAATCAGCTTCCCAAACACAATCCTGCCCCTGCAAGAAAGAACCTGCAACAACTCACACATAATTAGCCCATCTGGAATTCATTTTCAAATCTAATTAAGTTCTAATATGCAGAAACATTTTTCCAGCACCTGTTTGCTTTAATCTCCGCCTCTGGGGATTTCCATGTTAAATGCCTTCTTTTTAGTGTCACTCTGCTGGGCCCTTCAAGATATGCACTAGACTGTTGCTACTAAACTGGAACCTTGCTCCTCCTGCACCCAGGACATGTCCTGACCCTGCTCCTCCCCAGACAGAAAAGCCCCCCAGCAGTGCCAGCACTCTTCCCCAACCCCCACACACTATTTTATCAGGTAATTACATTTTAAAGGCCTTAAGAAACATCAAGCTGGGAGAAAGACATCTTCATCCTGAACTTGGCCCCAGCAGCACCTCTCGGCACATTATTGCTGCAGCCCCACAGCTTGAAACCCCTAAAGCCACAAAAATCCAGAGGCAACCAGTCCAAAGGGAAGCCAGGAAGGAGTTAATGAAGGCGCAAGTATTTGGCTCCTGGAGAAAAATCAAGCAGCAAGGCCTGGAGGATCTGGACAATGAATCATCCGGAAGACAGGAGCAACCTGGAGCTTGTATGAGGCACTGGGATTAGAGCCTTTGGAAGCAGAAGCTGCAAACAGATGAGGTCAAACAGGGAGGAGGACAGATGCCCCTGGCTGCACCGCACACCTTTGGGCCACTGTGAGATAGCTGCAGCAGAAAAGCCTTCAGGGTGGTGAAGAACAGTAAGGGGATCAGCCAAGCGAGCCCAGGCAGCTGTCAGCCAGGAGGGAGGCTCCTGCTCCATATTGCAGGGCTGGACAGCCATCAGCATCCCACGCCATTAACATCCCATGCTGTCAGCATCCCACACTGTTGTTGTTCTCCATGGGTTTGCTCTGCTGAAGCAACTGTGGAGCTGAGCAGCCGTCTGTCCTTTGTCTGTGTGAAAGAAACCCAGCCTTGCTCTTCCCTCTGCTGACTTCCAAGAGCTTCACCGGGCAGCTCTGCCCCCTCACAAATAGAGCAGCTGACGCACGGAAATGAAATGACTTTTCTGAGACCAAGCAATAGGTCAGCGAGAGTTGAAATCCTTCTCAGGAGACTCCCCGTGAGCTAACTGAGCATCCTCCTCCCCAGAGCAGCTGGGACATTTAAGGCTAAGAAGGCTTTTCCAGTCCAACCCAAAGCAGCACTGGGAGGAGGCCAGCCAGGGGAAGTCCTTCACTGCTAGTGAAAACTCCCTGCAGAAGCCTCCCTGCAGCCTGGCTATCACGGCTTCCCTGGGAAAAGGATTTCAAAGGGAAGAGGTGGAAGCTATGTGTGCCACACTGGGGACAGCCTGGCTCAGAGGTCCTGTTTGGCTCTAATAAAAGCAGTGCCTTGACCCAGGGCTCTCCCAGGGCCACAATGAACAGATGACAAGGCTCAGACACTGCCTCAACTGTGGTAACTGCACAGAGTGCATGTGGGACTCGGAGGGCAAAGGGCTCTTTCACAACACTGGTGCCATTATAAAGGGCTTTAGTCTTACACCATCCCAAAGAAACTCTGGGGGAATATTAAGGCAGCTGTAAACCACAATTTATTGCAAAGATGACATCTTCATGTTTGCACTGAGCTGACACAAATACCTGTGATAAGAGACAAAGCCAGCCAGTCCCAAGATCCAATTAGTCAAGTGTTTCAAAGGGTCTATAACCACAGCAATCTCTTTTCCCCATTCAGTGGGAGGCTGAGAGGCCCATGAAACTAACCATGGAACAGTCAGGCAATGCTGAAGCACTGCAAAGTTACAGGCTTAGCAGACTGACTACAGGGAGTTGGTGGAGAGCAGGCACAAGGTGCAGGCAGCCTGGTGGAAGGGATCAGAGCAGCTGGGCTCTGAGCACCACCTGCAAGCAACTTCAGCTCTGAAAAATCAACAGTTTGCAATCTATTCTTAGTGAAATCAAAATCAATGATCGGTCTAGAGTCCAAGTCTGCTGAGGAATGGCTAAAGGAACTGGTGTTCTTTAGCCTGGAGAAAAGGAGGCTCAGGGAACACCTTCTCACTTTCTACAATTAACATGGCTGGAGGTTGGAGAAAGGTGGGGGTTGGTCTCTTCTCCCAAGGAAGAAGTGATAGGACAAGAGGAAACAGCCTCAGGTTGTGCCAGGAGAGGTTTAGGTTGGACATGAGGAAAAATTTATTCCCTGTTAAGAGTTGTCAAGTCCAGAAACAGGCTGTGCAGGGAACTGGTGGAGTCACCATCCCTGGAGGGTTGAAAAGACATGTAGATGTGCTAAGGGACACAGTTTAGTGGTGACCTTGCAGTGCTGGGTTAACAGACTTGATGATCTTAAAGATCTTTTCCAAACAAAGTGCTTCTAAGATTCTATTTTCTAGAACCATATGGACAAAGGAGACTGCTTGAGGGCAGAGGACAGGGAATGGAAAATGCCTGTATGTGATGCTCAGCTGGGCTCTCCCTCATCCAGCTGAGAATCAGGGTGAAGTGGCTGTTGCAATATTGTCACCTTTACTCACAAAGACAACAGTGACCCTGACTTGTCCATCTATGTCTTGACAGGAGTGACACCTTGGTGAGTTTTGTCACATTGAACTCACCAAGAAGCACATGCTGGTTGTGCAATGTTCAAAGTGGGACTGGTGCTGTGATGTGACACTTCACAGACAACCTGGGAGGCCAAGGCAGGTGTTTTCTTCCTTCTACCTAATCTTGCCTTGAGAGGCATTTCAGAACAAAGTAACTTGTAGTCATGGTCCCCAAAGCCCTTGACTTTCACAGTAGAGCAGAATTCCAGCCTTCATGAGCCAGGAAAGCAATGGCTGCATGTAGAAAGAGCATGCTGCCAATTCCACTGGTGTAGTTCCTCTGAGCAGCAGGGCTAGTGGCCAAGGTAAAGAGAATGGTAAAGAAATACAGAAAACCCAAGGCCAGAGGCTCAGGAAGAACGCCTTGCGTCCTGAGGTGAGACAATGCTAGTGCCATCAGCTTTCCCATTTCCACAGAAGACAGCCCACTAAGGTGAGTCACATCCCAGCAGGATCAGCTGCAGCCCTGGGGGCCATGGCAGCCCCTACTCCCACTCCACAAACCCAAAACGTGGTGCAGACTGTGGAAAAACAGCTCACTGACCAAAGACAGCTGTTCCTCTCCTTCTAGGCCCCTCTTCACCTGCAGTCCCTGAAGCTGCAGCTCTCCTGCCTGCAGCATCACCAATCCAGATGCATATTTTAACAGTCATCACTGAAATAACACCTACTGTGAGCAGAGGGACGTGACTGAGGTACAGCTGTTGCTTTACACTGCACTAGAGATGCCAGAAGAAGCACCTTTCTTATTTACAAAGCTGAAGGTGAATCTACTGCTGGGAACACATACAGGAGTTCAACAGATTTTGCCTTGCATCTGGATGCAGTTGTTCCATAAATACATCTACACTACACAAACATTTGCCTTCTGGTTCTCATCCAATTAGGATAATTTTGTATAGCTCCTTTCATCCTGAGGGGCTTTTCAAATGAATGTTTGCATATTACATAGAAATATATATATATATGGCCTTTTTCTCTCTACCAGTGACAGCTCCTCAGTCTGAGACAAAATGCAGCAGCTACCCAAAAGTGCAGCTTTCTGCCCAAAGCTAGCTGTAGGGGGAAAGCACAGAGGAGAACCCTCAGATTGAGGGCTGGGGACAAAGTAGCAAGGCTCCTACAGTTTCAGCAGGAAGCAGATGTCCTCTGCTGCCAGGCCAAGCACTGGGCTCCTGCTCCTCACACTGTATTCAACCCAATGCTTTGACACCATTGTTGTCACCAACCCAGTAACTATGAGGTAGTGTCTCTGACCTCAAGCCTCACACATTTAATGAGACCCCAAAGGTTTTCAAAGCCAGGAGTGACTAAGCTTTCCATTGATTTAAGAACATTACAAAAAAAATTAAGAGATCCTCCAGCCAAACACGTTTAAGGCTGAAGGACAATTCCACCCGCCAGAGCAGTCCTCAAGCCTTCCTTGAGCACATCATGAAAATGGCAGTTAAAGAGAGAAGTTATAAAACATATGAAATAAGCTGCAGCCCGACCCAGTGAATCAGTGGCTCATGGAAATTTCCACCCAGGGCTAGAGCCATCAGTTAGCATTTTGTTTATCTCACTGCTTCAGATTATGAAGGGGAGTGAAGACCTTATGGGAACACCCACTGCCTTCCTCCTGCTCCCAACAGCCAGGGTGGCCCACATGTGGGACCCAGACCTGTGGGACCTCCTGTGAGGCTGTACCCCAACTGCAGCACAGCACAGGCTCCTCTGGAGCAGGACCACAGCATGCCAGGAGATGATCTCATCTTGGTGTTCAGGGCCAACCCTTGCACAACTGAGCTCTGCTCTATCTAAATCGAACCTGGCTTATCGGCTCCAAAGAGCAAGCTGTCCACGTGCTAAGGAAAAAAAGGCATGGATTCCATCTACCTTTCCTCTGAATTTAGTCAAGAGGTGGTCCCCATTTTCAGGTGGTGTCAAGACAAGTTAGCAGCTCAGCATTAAGGAGTGGAGGGAGAAGATGAGACCATCAGGTCATCACCCAGGCCAGCATTTTCTGGTCTTGAGGTTCAGAGCACACAGCTTTGTTTGTTGCTGGTAACACAACATGCTCATTTCAGTCATCCCAAAGGAAGGTAGCTTTGCTTAGAGAACCATGGAATGGTTTGGGTTGGAAAAGAACTTTGAAGGTCATTTAGTCCAATCGTCCTGCAGTCAACAGGGACAGCTCCAACTAGAGCAGGTTGCTCAGAGGCCCAGACAACCTGACCTGGAATGGTTCCAGGGATGGGGCATCGACCACCTCTCTGGGCAAGCTGGGACAGTGTCTCACCAGGCTCAGTGTAAAATGTTTCTTTCTTCTATCTAGTCTAAATCTCCTCTTTTTGTTTAAAACCAGCACCCCTTGTCCTGTCACAACAGGCCCTGCTAAGAAGACTATCCCCATCTTTCTGATAGGTTCTTTTAAGCACTGAAAGGCTGCAGTAAGGTCTCCCTGGAGCTTTCTCTTCTCCAGGCTGAACAACCCCAATTCTCTCAGCCTGGCCTCACAGCAGCGATGTTGCAGTCCTCTGATCATGTTTGTAGCCTCCTCTGGAGCTGCTTCAACAGGTGCCTGTCTTTCCTATATTGAGGAGTCCAGAGCTGGACAAAGCACTGTGGAGGTTGTGTGTGTGTGCTTGTGTCTCACCAGAGTGGAGTATCCTGTGCTCCTTAACAGACAACTTTAATACAAGCAGCTGAGCAGGCTGGGGATATCAGACAGCCAAGAATGAGATAACTAACCTGGGTGATGGATGGCTAATTAGTTGGCAAGCAGCACCATTAATTAATTCCTCTGTCCTTGCTCACAGGGCACCAACATACACACATCTGAGAAGCAGTGTCATTAGCCTCCGCAGAGATCCTGTCCTCAGCTTTCTTACTCAGCCCTGCAGATACAGAGGGGCTGAAAGATCTCAAGAAACAACCCTCAAGGGAGTAACGACAGTCCATTCATCATCAACAAGCTCTACTGAGAACTTCTGCAGGCAGGTTACACACAGTGCTCTTGCATGATGCTTCACCTAAGAGCATTTTGGACCTGCTCTGGATGTGTGTATCCCCTGCTGCTCCTCAGGGCCAGTTTCTGGAGTTCACTGTCTGACCTGAGAATAGGGCCTGGGCACAGACAGTAACCCCAGAGAGGTTACATCCTGCTCCTGCCTTCACATCTTCCTTGTGAACAGTATGCCCAGGGCTGTCTCTCTTCTTGCTGCATGAGCTACATTCTTTTTTGCTGCACCTGCTGCCTAGTTGGGTTTTGTAAGCATACTATACATGAGCAAATCCCTGGCATTGCCCAAGGAACCTGCTGCTTTCACTGCACCATTTGTGCTAGTACACATCATACAGTAGCACAGTGGAGGAAGCTCAACTCAGCTGGGACTAAAATCAACAGAGAAGCATGGCAAATACTGCCAACAAATACGGAAGAGGAGGTGGATTCAGAGCACTTGGTACAGGCTTTTGGTGGATCACTGCAGACCTTGTTAAGAAGCTCGATAGCCAATGGCTACCTAAACCATAACAGCATGTTTACAAGGGGGAAATGGAGCTTATGCAATTACTTTGCAGACATGTGGTGAACGGTTGCTACCAAAAATAGTTCAGACCTCAAAGACATCCTTTCCAGAGCTGGCCACACTGATCTCCAGACACACGGCAGAGCTGTTTTTGCAGCTCCCTCTGCCCCTGGCATGCAGCCCTTACCTTATAGAAGACATCAGGCACATACTGCTCACTGCTGGACTCCTTGGCATAGCCCAGCTCTGGTGCATCTCGGCAAGGCAGCAAACACTCATCCCGAACCAGTGCCATGCACTGATTTGAGACCTGGTACCCCTCAAAGTGGACCTGGTTGTCGGGACCACCTGGAAGAGAAGAGACTGGTTACATATCCCACATGAGCTTGCCCCAGTGCAATGGATTAAAGTGGGTGGTTAAAAATCCCACAGGAGAGGGATTTGCCCAGTGTAACTCAGAGAGGCATGACCTAAAGAGCAGCATTAAACACTATGGTCTTGCTAACAATGGTGAGATGAAATTGCTGCTGCTGCATGGGAAGCACTTTTAGGCAAGCATCCCCTCTAAATTCTACATTTGTGTAGTAACACACATTTTCACAGCTGGCCTAACAGGACAGACTCCTGGAATGACAGCAAGAGCTTAAGGAAGGCAAAGCTGCCCTGTGGGAAGGCTCCTGATAGCATCACCTTCCTGGGAGCCCGCAGGTATCTTCTCTCTCTCACCACAAAAACCAGGCACATAGGTCCTGTGAGCCTGTTTCATTTCCAAGGAACCATGAGCTGCAGATTCAGGGTTGGTCACTTAGTCATGTCAGGCATAAGAAGAAAAAGTGTTTGCTCAGCCTGTAAATGGATGGCTTGGTGGAAATCTGACATGGAAAGTGGAAATTAAGAGCCTGGCTCACTGATAGATCACATGCTTGGTGCTTTAATTTGGATAATGTAAGCAACATCAGGTCATATGTCATTAGAATACAACTGGAAAGAGAAGATACAGACAGATGGTAGGAAAACGTTACTATTTCCAAACCTAGGAATTCAGGAGGGGATAGGAATTAATCCATGTAAAGGATTTAAAGGCAAAGTTGATGCAAACTACCCAAATATATTTATACAGCACAAAAGGAAGGAACAAAGTGTTTAAATAGAAACCTTATGGGCTGATTTAACAGGGGAGAATGAAATTATCTGGAACAGAAAAGAGGAAATATTCATTTTCTACCCTTTGATCTCTAACCTCAATCACTCACTGTTCCAGAACAAACACTCCCTAGAAATTAAACCTAGACCAAGACACGGAGAAGGCCTGAACAAAGGTAGCCATCATTTCCTCAGTAAAACACCTTAGTTTTTTCAGAAAAAGAAATTAAAAAGAGTGAGATACATATCTATCTTTAATGAAAGATGGATGTGATTAGCAGTCTGGAATGTACAGGCAGCTGTCTGACTGCATGGGCCTGTTAACTGAATGAGAGCATTTCCACTGAAAAAAGGCTCCGGGAACACTCACAAATCCTGGGCTCAGAGGAGGGAATATAATACCATCACACTTTCAGTTTTCACACTGGATGCTATTTGGAAGTCCTGCATTTTTTTTTTCTTTGTGTTAAACAGACCCAGAACCCAGAGTATCTGCTCCAGGGAAATTTTAAATGAATACATGTGTCATCCTGTGGAGAAGAGCAGCTTGAACTTCTAGCACTACGGCTCTGCTGACATCTCCCCAGCACACAGCCCAGCACAGACCATTCCATGGCACCTCTGGAGACAGCTAAAAGCAGAGGTGACAAAGCAAAGCATTTTGCAGGCTTCTCCATTTTATTCAGTCAAACAAAAAACTGTTTCCATGCATGAAAGAGCACAGCATCCTATGGAAGGGTTTCCCTGACAGCAACACAAGGGAGATCAAGGTCTCTCCTTTATGCTGAACCAGCCAGAGTGACTCCCAGGATCTGGACTGCCATGGTTCTGCACTGCCGCTTTCAGGCAACAGAATTTAAGGCTTAAAGATTCAAAACAGAAAAGCAAACAACAGTTACTCCTCTGGCTGCAGGCAAAAAATGCTTTCTGGATCAGAGAGGCTCCAGGACTGAGCCTCAATTAAGTTTCCTGCAGGGGACAGGGTAAATAATTGTAGAGAAGATAGCACAAAGAATGAAAGATTGTTTTACTTGATAGAGCAAGGCAAAATCCTTGTTAAATAGGACAGATGGGGACCAGGATGTCTGACAACTTCTGGCAGAGCTGCATATTCTTCTTCTATTAACAAGAGAGAATTCATGTGTAACCCAGAGAACCAGGGCAAGCTGAGGCCAGTTTATACCTGTAGCCACAACCGTGACAAACTTGGATCCAAAATGACCATTTGGAGAAAGGCGACAGATATTGGGCTGCTGGTTCTGAAAGTATCCAGCTGTGATGCACTCTTCTGCACTCAGATAATATGTGTCCTGAAGGAAAAGGACAAAGGAAATATGTTTATGTCAATAAAAAGGACAATGTGACATAGTCCAGACCTATTTCCCCTGGTCTGCAGCCAAAGAAAACTACCAACACCTCAGTAAAATGTGCTTTCGTAGAAAGGATGCAACATGGCAGCTCCCCAGCCCTGAGCCTGGCTCTCACCAAGACTATCCCACTCCTAGTTCCACCCACTCTTACACACCTTCATGTTTTAACAGGGTTTTGTTTTCCATATAGGAATAGAATTTATTTTAGAATTACAGGAAGATGAGAAGGTCAAAGTTTAAGCTATTGATGTCTCACAATGCCCAGCCCAGAGGAACATCCTCTGACTCACTTTTCTCACCGTGTTGGTACCTCATACTGTTCCATTCTCTCCATTCTACTACGTTTTCTTTCAGAGGGGGGAGAAGGACAGTAGGCAGCTTTGTATGCTGTCCAAACAGCTTCAAACCCTCAACAGTGCTCTTTGAGCTCAAGCTCCTTTTCCTTCAGAAGCTCCTGAAAAACCCTATTTCACAAGAATTCCAGTCCCAGCCCTGTGCTGGCTCAGTATCCTGTGTGGCACAGCTGGTTTATGTGCTTATACAAACCTTCAGCACCAGCAGCTGTAATTAGCTGAATTAGCTGCACACTTGAATCTCACCTTGTTTCTGCTGTATCGAACAGTCCCTTTCCGTGTGTCTTCAGAGACCAGATCAGTAAATATCCAGCCAACCTATAAAGAAGTGTTATGGAGAAAGTTGCTTTCAGGAAAAAAAAAAAAAGAGAAACCCAGACCAGAAGAGTGCTTATACATTTTCTCCTAGCAGGACAAGATGTTCTTGGCTCCTCACATGGCCCTGCTGTATGCTGCCTGGAGGAAATGGCTCTCCCAGCTGTGCCGGGCCCATTTGAATCCCATTTCCAGGAGCACTGTGCCAGCTGGCTGGCTGTGGGCACCTGCAGCTTTATGTTTCACTATGGAATATTTTTTCATGGAAAGATCTGGAGGCTGCAAGAGGCCTCTCAGCCACTACCTCCTCCCACCCACAGCAGAAAGCATTTCCTATTGAGCATTCAGAGCAGAGCAGCATCAGGAACGCCAGCAGATGACAAAGCAGTTCACGTGATCCCATTTTAAAGCTCAGAGTCACTAGTTAAGATAAAGCTCATACATTCCCACTGGAGTATGATTCATTCCAAATCAGAGTCTGCTCTGATCCAAAAAACACACATTCCTGCTTTCTGCATTGTTTGCACATAGTATACATGTGTACATGCACACCCTGCGTGAACCCTTCCACACACCCCTGTGAAAAAACAGCCCTGATCAGCCCCCTCCTGACCAGCTCCCACAGCAATAACCCTGCACAGGAAGAACTGCTGATTCAGAGCCCAGACAGACAAAAATCTGCAACCAGGAGTAGTTATGCTATCCCCTCCCCCTCTACTCTGCCCTATAGTGAGGCCACCTGTGGAGTATTGTGTCCAGTACTGGGCTCCCCAGTTCAAGAGACAAGGAACTACTGCAGAGAGTCCAGCAGAGGCTCCCAAGATGCTGAGGGCACTGCAGCATCTCTGGGCAGAGGAAAGACTGAGAGCCCTGGGGCTGGTTAGGCTGGAGAAGAGCAGACTGAGAGGGGATCTGCTCAATGCTGATCAATATCTAAGCGGTGGGGGTCAAGAGGATGTGGCTAGACTCTTTTTCAGTGATGCCCTGTGACAGGACAAGGGGCAATGGGCACAAACTGGAACCCAGGATGTTCTATATGAACATAAGGAAAAACTTCTTTCCTGTGAGGATGCCAGAGCCCTGGCCCAGGCTGCCCAGAGAGGTTGTGGAGTCTCCTCTGGAGAGATTCCAAACCCACTTGGAATCGATCCTGGGCAATCCTGCTTTAGCAGGGGGGTTGGATTAGATGATTCCCAGAGGTCCCTTCCAATGCCCACCATGCTGGGATTTTGTGATATGCATTAAGTCATATTGATTTAAAATATCTGATGGAAGAAGCAGAGAAAAAGCCTGGAAATAAATAACACACACAGAAGCTTTGCTTCAGACACTGGCAAAAGGCTGATGATCTTATCTTCAGAGAACAAAAGGCCTCACCACAGATGTTGACAGTCTATTGTAGTCAGTCTTTTCTGATTTGTGTTTTCTTTAGCAAGTCAAATCTTGTTTGTGTACATCTCATTCCTGGCATTCACACAATACCAAAACCAGAAAAATATCAGTCCAGGTTTGAGAGATGTCAGCACAGCAGCAGATCCCAACACCCCTGCATCCTGATGGGATGGCCAGCAGGCTGCAGGCACAAGGGGAATGGAGGACTGAGGCTCTGCTGCTGAGGGACCTGCACCTCTAAACCAATCTACAGATTAACTCATTGCAGCCTGCCTGGCCAGCAGCAGGACACACAACCCCACAGAGGGGAATAAAATCCAAGCAGGAGCCTCTGCTCCTGAAGTGAAGCACAGATTCTGTCAAAATGAAGAACAAATTCAGAAGGCAATTCCAGCTACATCTGTGCCAAATTAGCACTTACTGGGGAGACACCACCAGGAGCAGCTCCTATCTAAGGAAAATAAAGGGAAAACTGTGTTCCTGCATCTTTGTTACTCCCTTTGATGTCTCTCATGACAGAGACTGCTGATGTCAGCTGCACAGCCCTGCTCGATGCTTGTGCTCAGGAAAATGCTCGTTTTGTTTTTCATGCCTAAAAGCATAAGAGCTACAGACACTTAAGCTAGATTTCAGATGTACCCAAAGGAGCTTGAATAACTCTACAGAGCTGAAGAGAACTGCTGATAACTTTCTTTAGTGCCAAACAAAGACGCGTGACATCTGACAACATCCTAACCTTTCTCAGTCCAAGCTTTGAAGCAATCTCATCCACGACCTCAGCTTTTGGATCCTCCAGGATCTCCAGGCTGTTCTGTGTACCAATCTGCAGTAAAGAAAAACTCACTGGTGAGACAGAACAGGAAAAAACACAGCACAAGCTATTGTCAGGAGTGAGACAGGGGCAGAGGTCTGGGTTTCCCCTTTGGTGTTACCAGTGGCTGGTTTCAGACCTCCTCTCCTCACAGATCCATCCTGTTGGAGCTCTTCAGCTCCGTTTGCAAACCATGTTGGGATTTATGAATGAAAGACTCAGCTTTTACAAACAGGCCACTGCTGTTTCCGAGCACTTTGGAAAGGGTGAGAGACTACACAATTTTTCCAAAGCTCTGCCTCCAACCTGCCAGTTCTGTTCTGCTATTTCATTTGTTTGAATCTCTGAGTAGCAGAGAGGCAGAAATCCAGTGAATCTAGGAGCCCACACCCAGGCCTTCCCCCCATGCTCTGGAAAACACTGCTCCATCTGGGTGTGTTTCAGAGGGTGTAGGGAGATACTGTCGAGCACAGCAGAAGCTGCTTGCCAGGAGAGCAAAAGCTTCTTGCTTTTACCATGAACTTCCAAAGCTAGGGCTTAACAGCAATACTGAAGCAACAGAGGGAACAGCCCTGCTCAGATTGGAAAGGGAAGAACTCACAAAAGGCATGGAGTCTCTCTCTCTCTCACACACACACACACACACACTCCCAAAGATCCATTTGTTCTTTTTCCACTGTCAAATCTGCTGCATTTTACTCTGCAGAAATCATTAAGAGCAAGAAAACATATGACCCACCACAATATGTTTGTACACAGTGTCTGCACTTAGAAAAGTGACTTTGATCAGTAGTGAAGAAACCCCTTAGGCAAACTCAACACCAAGTGGAGCCTTGTGTTGTGGGCAGAGTGGCTTTTCCATCTCCATTTTCAGCCTTTGGGTTCCCTGGGAGGTCAGGCTCTGGATGCAGCCTCCCGGGAGGTGTCGGCAGTGCTGAGCACGGTGCTGGCGGTGCCGTGCCCCATCTAGTGGGGACTCTTCCTGCTGAGGCATCAGATCTCAGCCTCAACCCAGACAGCAGACTGCATTTTTGTCTAATTAAGCTGCTTACATTTTCCCAGAGAGCTGATAAGAAACTGAAGCAACAACCATAACTTTTTTCTCCTAATACTGAATTTGTTTTCAAGCTGTTCTGTACCATAACCTTGGAAATCCAGCGACCAAGGAAACATGTCAAATGTCTTCTGGAGAAGAGAAGGCTTCAGGGGGACCTACTAGTGACCTTCCAGTACCTAAAGGGAACTTCCAAGAAGGCTGCAGAGGGCCTGTTTGCAAAGGCCTGGAGTGAAAGGACAAAGGGCAATGGTTTTAAGTTGGAGAAGAGCAGATTTAGACTGGATATTAGGAAAAAGTTCCTCACCACAAGGGTGGTGAAACACTGGAACAGGTTGCCCAGGGAGGTGGTTGAGTTCCCATCCCTAGAGGCATTCAAGGTGAGGCTTGCCAGGGCTCTGAGCAACCTGCTCTAGTTGGGGATGTCCCTGCCCACTGCAGGGGGGTTAGACTAGATGACCTCCAGAGGTCCCTTCCAACCCAAATGATTCTGTGTGAGATTATAAAGCCTCTAGCTTTAAATCATCTGAGCATAGAGCAATGTAAAAAAAAGTGTAAAAATAATACAAAGCAAATCTGGGTCTTAACAATTCTTTCAATGGCAATAATCATTAAACACATAAATCTTACAATCATGGAATCATCTTGGTTGGAAGAGACCTTTAAGATCACCAAGTCCAACCATTGATCATCTTTGTCATAAGACTGTTTTCCTTATGGAGCTGCAGTTGGAAATACTGTGTGGCGTTTCCCAAACAAAAACATGTTTCTGTGCCCCTGATTATCTCTGCAAGTGATCACTGAGGCCACAGCACCAAGCTTTTACCTGTGGGGGTTCATAGATGGCAGCAACCTCAGCGCGGATGCCCAGAGGGATGTCTTTGTGCTCCGTGTAGCGGCCGTAGAGATAGCCAAGGTGTTGGTTTCCTGTCTTCCGCCAGAAGTCGAGGAAGCGATCTGCAATTGTGTGGTTCTCAAACATGATGTTGTCAACATGCCTGTATTTCTGTTTGACAAAGTTCAAGTGTCAGGCCATCCTCCACTCGCTCCATTTGCCTGTTGTTAACATCTTCCCAGCTGCTGAGGACACAACACCACCCCTTGCAGCTAAATCCTTCCCAGATCCACAGGGACAGGGGAAGCTGGCTGGCTCCCTCTCCTCTCCACTCTGCTGCCTACAGTGTCATTCTCCTACCCAGTAAGCAGAACCCACCATAGGCTGAAGTGTGGGGAAACATCCCCAGCACCCCATAAGCTTGGCTTCTTTCCTAGAGCCCTTATCCCCAGAGCTTTTGACACTAAAAAAAGACACTGAAATTTAAGAAGAAACAGCAGGTGGCCTTTTAGATGCATTGAGGAAAAAGAGTGGAGATTCACTGCTACTGGTGCCAGCTCAGATGTCCTCCATGTTAAGAGGAAACTGCTGAACAAGACACATTTTGGAGCCCTTTTCTGCAAGGACTGAAGAGCTTAACAGCCATTTCCCTGAGAACTGCTAATACACAAAGGCTTCTTGCTCCAAGTTGGCTGTTCTTGAAGTCACCTTTCCAAAAACAAAAGTCCCTTCTCAGCTTTAAGCACAAGGGCTCCTGCATGTTCTCTCTCACCTGCCTATTGAGAGTGATGGCACTGGGCTGGCATTTTGTGCAGATGCCTTCTGGCCAAGGAGGATGCCCTTCACAGCCTGACTTGATCTTGCAGCTGATGTTTTCCAGGGCAACAAACTTCCCCCTGCAAGAAGGAAAAGAGAAAGTTACTGTTACCACAGTAAAATACTTGTGGGCCTCAATAAAAAAAGCTAGTAATATCATAGAGGAAGCAGGGCAGCAGAGACACAGTGGTACCAAAGCTTCCATCTTCAGAGGATCTCAAAGCACTTTGCAAACTCAGTTTCTGCAGTGCCCAAGTAAATCCTGCTGTCTACTTAAGTGAGGGAGATCAAGATGCTGATGTGTGCACCCCAATCCAGCTCCTAAGCAGCTATCTGAGCAATAGCAGACAAAATCTCACAAGGACCCTGCTTAAATAATTCACCCAGCACATGGGAAGTAACAGGACAAAGCAGAGCTCCTCTCATGTGCACAAGGCTTCCTGCAAAGGGAAGTTCCTGTCGAATGAAAGTATTATGGACTTGAGCTGCATCTCACAGACATTACAAAATCCCAACAGTACTTAGGAGTAGGAGGGAGAAGGTTACACCTCTGCAAAACTTTATCTAAAGGAGCTGCCTTTCAGAACACAGTGGGTTCCTTGACATAACCAAAGGGGACTTTAGATCCTGTGCTGAACACATGGGCCACAGCAAGGCATACAGAAATAAAAGCTGCTTTCAGCACTTCCTCTCTGCTCAGCTGTGTCACCACAGCAGCCTCCACCCCATTATAGGGCAGGATGCCTTATTTTCCAGTAACTGGGTGGTGAACCACAGCACCAGGACAAGACAGATTCACTGAGAACACAGGGTGACACAGGTCAGAGCAGATTCAGGCCCTTGAGGAACATGAAACAGCTTGTCTGTCTATTACAGAATCATAGAATAGTGGGGGATGGAAGAGATCTCTGGAGATCACCTAGTCCAACACCCCTGCTAAAGCAGCTCTTACTCACATCTGTAGGTAAGGAAAGCTGTTGGTCAATAAAAGCTTCCCAGGTCCACCAGTCTCAGTGATGCTTTGAGACTCAAGCTCAGAGCTTGCTATCATTAGAGAACCTCTTTCCTTCCATCAGGCCTTCTCCTCCCATTAGTGCCTCCTGAAAGCAATTTTTCTGTGTTGTTTTCTCCTTAGAACTCTTCTCCCCAGTTTGCCATTCAATAGTTGTATCCTGCCTGTACTTTCAGCTGTATTTTGAGAAAGAAGCTGCAAGCAGATTCCCTTCCAGAGAGATTTTCTTACTTGTCTGCCCCACCGGTGAGCTTCCTGATGTAGGCATGGAAGGACATATGCTTCACAGGAGGTTCCAGATGGTTTAAATAATCCTCATCAAAAGGCTGCCAAAAACACCACACAAAGAAAAGCCAGGTCACACACCTGTCTGATAACACACTAAACAAATGGATGTTCTAGAGTCAATTCCATCAGCTCTCAATGTGGAAACAATCAGGAAAATTTAGGCTCATTTTCAAGGCAGCTACTACTGTGACAGAAGCAGTGAGGCTTTACAACCACGACTTTTATTATCACCTCCTACTTCTAGAACAGATTGGGTCCACAAATCAGAATGAGCCTCAAAGGCAAACTGCTTTTCCTTTCAATATCTAACACCAAACAAAAAGCCCAGCTGCTCAAACAAGGCCAAAGAACTTCCTGAGCATGCAGTGGGGAAGCAGAAGAACAGCCACCCTGGCTCAGGGTGACTTTGGAGGGATTGCTGCTTCATGCCACAAATCACAGAGCTCAGCACATTTGTAGGTGTCACTAAAGCTGCCTTCAACCTGCATAGCATGTGGTTAAAGTGGGACATGCTGGGATCCACAAGGAGAGGAGGTGAAACAAGAAGATACAGGCAAGAGGGAAGAAGGAGGAATATTGGACCTTTTTTAAAGCACTTTCTGTTAAATTCATTACTGCAAAAAAAGCTTTAACCAGAATAAACCTAGAGCCATGAAGGCTGAGAGCTTCACTGATCCTGGATGGAACCACAGCAGGATTCTGACCCAGAGCTGCCACCTCTACATGGGCAGTGCTCTGAGGAGAAGCATTCAGTACTGGAAGAAACTCAATCTGAGAGGACATGCTTTTGTGTGACTCCCTAGAGCACCTTCTCAGCTCTCTTACCTCCAGAGGTACACAGTGCACACATTTACCCAAGGGGCTGTGGTGACACCTACACAAAAAGAAACAAAAGCAGTGTTAAATCTCCTTAAATAAGGGAAAAGTCAGACTGAAAGAGTTGCTCTAACAGTTGTGGTGTGTGGAAGATCTGTACACTCCTACATCTCTGAGAAATTCTCCTCCCATCAGGGAATATTACAGAGGGGTCACCACAAGATAACTTCACATAAAGAGAACAACAAGCAACAGCTTGGGGTTAAATCTGAGAGTCCCAGGTCAAGATCAAACTCTCCTCATGCCTGTATCACTGTAAGTGGCTCTGCTCTCTGAACAGTCACGTGAGCTGCTGGCAGATCACAGCTTCTTCAGTTTTATGACCCTGCATTGGGGTTGGGTTTCAAGTCAAAGAATTTTAAAGCTGCGTCACAGGGCTGGCCTGGGTGGTTTGAACAAAAAGGACAACTCAAACATTCTTCCTTTATCAGGCACTAGAGGATGGTCTGGAACAAACAGGGAAGCATGTGTTTATCAGACAGATAAAGACCCACTGGGTAAAATTACAAAACAGAGGGGAAAACATCTCTTTCTGAAGCAATTTCTTTTAAAAAGAAAGGCAAAACAACAAAATTTCCCCCACACCCTTGCCCCTGCACAAGGTCAGTGCTAGTTTTCAAAGGCAGGCCTCTAGAGAGCAGCATGGATGCTGGCTCTCTTAAAATGGATGGGATCCAGTTGCAGTGTTGCTTTTAACGAAGTCTTGTGGCATATAATGTACAAGAAGAACCACTAAAGGCTGCTAATGGACTCAGGCAATGCCAGCACCCCTTCATGTTTAGATTGATCTGCACTCACAAACACAGGAACGAGCCCAGACACACTTGTTTTATCATAAATATTCACCATGCTGCTTTGGCTCCCTGCTGAGAACAATACCTTCATCTATTCTTTTGAAAAATGTGGTCAAGTTAAAGACAATGTGTTTGCCATGGAGTGGTGGGGTTTGCCTTTGTTATTTCAGTAATGTAACATTTCCCTCATTTCTCATCAGCCTAAAAAGGTTAGGTAGGATTTTTCCTTGTAAAGGCAGCATCTCTCCAAACTTTCTTGCTGCTGCAGCACTAAAGATACACCACATGGAAAACAACATAGTGGGGAAGGGCAAGTGATGCTGCTTCAGAAAGAATTCCTGCTTGCCTTTAATATTTTCACTCAAGTCTTCTCAGAAGTTACCTTGCAGAAAGGTCCTGCCCCAAGCTAAAAATCAGTACCAGACATTAGGCCAGAAGCAAAAAGGGACACTGTGAACTATGAGCAATAAAGAACAACTACCCAGACAGAGGACATTTCAGCAGCACCAGTGTAGATTTATAGTGGTATTAACTCACCATTGTATTAGTACTTTCACAAAAAATACAAGCAGCTTTGTTTACCTAAGCCTCTTGCAGCTAAGAGCTTTGGCAAAGCTAGACTTTGCTGCATTTCTGGGAGCAAAACAGGCTCCCTGGTTTCACAAAAAGGCATGTGATGGAAAGGAAGCCCAAAACTAAGGAGTCAGAGATCCAAGTCTCACTTCCACATCACTGCCATTGGAAACTTGCACTCATTCCTTCTGTTTTTTTCCTTTATGACAAAATCTTATCAATGGATCTATCAATGCTTATCAATATTGAAAGGGTAGGGGTTGAGAGGATGGGGTCAGACTCTTTTCAGTGGTGCCCAGTAACAGGACAAGGGGCAATGGGCACAAACTAGAACAGGAGATTCCACCTGGACATGAGGAAAAACTTCTTTCCTGTGAGGGTGCCAGAGTCCTGACCCAGGCTGCCCAGAGAGGTTGTGGAATCTAACCTAAATGTAACCTTTTTCAGTTTAAAACCATTCTCCCTTGTCCTATTACTACACTGATAAGAGTTTCCATGCCTCTCCTGCAAGATGGAGCTCTGGCCCTACTGCCCTGCACATGGGTCACCTCAAGAACCAAACAAAAGGCAGCTCCATATTGAGACCACATGGACCAGAAGCTACTGCAGACAGCAGGCCCCTGCTCATTAAATATGCCACACACAGAGCATAACCTGATGTTTCTACACAGCATGGGCTGCCAGGACATCCTGGGGAAGAATTCAAAGTATTCATTTTAATCTAGAGAGTTCCAAATGTTTTAGGAGCACAAGTCCCATGGCAGAGGCCACCTTGATCAGAACAATAGATGATCTGAATGAGTCCTTCCTGGCAAAGACCCTGGGATTTTGGTATCTGCTTCCTTCCTCAGCTCACCAGAGCTCGATTTAACCTCCCTGGACAATGGCAAGGGTTGCTTTCCCTTGTGAACATTTCAGAAGTAGTGAGGGATACAGCAGTGGCTCAGAGCGCAGTTCCCATCGCACACAGCCTGGTTGCTGCTTTCAAACAAGACAGGCGCAGGGTACTACACCTGGGTCAGAACAATCCCCACTATCAATCCAGGNAGGTGAGGCTTGCCAGGGCTCTGGGCAACCTGATCTAGTTGGGGATGTCCCTGCCCACTGCAGGGGGGTTGGACTAGATGAGCTCCAGAGGTCCCTTCCAACCCAAACCATTCTAGGATTCTATGATTACAAGCTCTGGTGAGGCACAGATGCATTGGCAGAAACCAAATCCACCTGTACTTACAGCTGCTGGTCTCGATTTCGGTAAATCTTGCCATCCTGTTTGCTCAGATACTGGTCAATCTCATCTTCCACCACCTGGGGGGCCCCCACAGGCCGTAAGCCCTGGGAGACAGACGTGTCCATGGTCTCTGAGGAGGAGCCAGCTGGGCTCAAAGGGTAGAGAAACAGCATATCACCATGTCTGTGGGTGAGGAGAAACAACACACGGCTATCAGCAGCTGCTTCTGGTTAGCAAACCTCCTGGACCACAGAGGAATGTGTAATTTATTATAGACAGGAAAAGAATTTACCATAGCACACATGACATCCTGAAGCTTTTCCTTTAGCCACCTCTTTCTGCTGCTTCAGTCTTTTTACAACAAACAGAAATCTTCTTATCAGGCATCATCACAGAATCATTTTGGTCTGTTCTCCTTGTCTTACCTTGCCCTTATCACTCTCTACAACTACCTGGAAGGAGGTTGTAGCAAGGTGATGGTCAGTCTCCTCTCCCAAGAAATATGTGACATGGCCTCAAATTGTGCCAGGGGAGGTTTAGGTTGGATATTAGGAATAATTTCTTCCCCAAAAGGGTTGTCAAGCCCTAGAACAGGCTGTGCAGGGAAGTGGTGGAGTCACCATCCCTGGAGTGATTTGCAAGATGTGTAGATACAGTGCTGAGGGACATGGCTTAGTGGTGACCTCGCAGTGACAGAGTTGGACTCAAGGATCTTAAAGGTCTCTTCCAAAATGATTCTGTGATTCTAAGTGACCTAATAAATGGCTGCCACAGCCTCACACATAGTCCATTTGATCACTCCTGTTTTGGCATGTCAATCAAGCTAGTCTCTAAGTAGTTAGTGAGTGACAGCCAAAAGCTCAGAACTGCTGTAACATGGCCCAGCTGAGAGGGAAGAGCTGAGGCACACTCAGAGAAGAGGCTGGTTTCTGTACAAAGACCCCCCCCTCCCTCCCCAGCACTCTGTCAGGACTCACTTGATTTTCAGTAAGTTGAGGGATTTGTTTTGTGATGCTGTGATCTCTCCTGTCCTGTTTCTATTGATGTAGACAGAAAACCCATTATTTCTGAAACCAAATTCTTTTGCGACCTGAAAGAGAGAGAAGAATGACAAGGTTTAAGAAACCTCCCAGCCCCTGTCAGATGCTGAAAGCTGCTCAGAGCAAGCACCAAGTCCAGGGAACTTCTATTACAAAACTTTAGCTGAATTCATTTGCATTTTGGAAGAGTGCAGGATAACTGAGAAAAACAGAAATGCTTGGTAACACAAGTGATCTGCCAAAAACCAGCAACATAAACACAATGTGTCTCACAAAACACAAATGCAGTATTTTATCTAAATCCAGGGAAGCACTGTCATGACTAGGGGGAGAAACTCTCCTCTCCATTATCCCTGTTCTCTCACTCCAGCACATGCCAGCCAAGTCATCTTCATCTTCCTGTAACCAGAATTCCATGGTCCAGATCTTTACCTCTGAGGATATTTTGCCCTCAGCTCTGCCTCACCTATCAATTGCTACATGAGTTTCATTCAAGCTCTTCCTGCTGTTCTCCTTTCCATTTATCTCCACTTGCCTCTTTTCTCCTGATGGAGCTTAACCTCACAACTACCTTTGAGTCCCCAGGCAGGTTTTTTCCCTGCTCATCCTCACACCAGTTCAGTTTAACACTGATTTACTCCTCATCAGTCAAATGCCTCTTCACAGCAACAGCAATTTTCACATTTGTCCACTTAAAAACATTATTAGTTTAAAAATGACATTGAAAGTTTCTCTGAATGACAAGTTTCTTCCTAAATTCTGAAATTAGTCACCTTTATTTTTAGTAAGCACAGCCCTCTGTGCCTTTGGCAGGGCTCAGGCACAGTGACTGCACACAGGACAAATCTAACAAGCCACAAACACAACTGTCACATGAGCAAAGTCACAGAAAGCAGTTTCTCTGCTGTCAGCTTTACTGAGGTTTGTAGCAGTGAGTGTGAATGGCAGCAAAACTTCCAAACAGCTCAGCTCCTGTCAGAGTCATATGTCAGCTAACCCAGCCATACATTTTTTTTGGGGGGGAGGAAGACAAATTCCACAAGATATGAACAAAAGGTTCCAGTTAGTTAATTCCATTGTAACCTGAACACATCTCAGAGTTCACTTTTTCAGTACTCTGGCCTAGAATGTGTTACAAAAGGCAGAGAATCATGATTATGGAGGCTTTTAGCACTCTGAAATGTGCTCTCTTGCACACTTCTGCAGCTTCTCTGGAGTCAACAAGGAGGAGATCTACATTAACTGCAAACACAGAAGCAGCAATCTGATGCCTCTCTAATTACAGCTATTTAGCTAAATACGAAATCCATCACATGGATTAACATTTCAGTGTTGAAGGCCACAGGTATTAATATGCATAGACCTTAGGTGGTAAAATTTGCAACTTTTCTCTTCCAAGTGAACCCTAGATCAGGAAAGAAACTCAAACACTTCTTGTTTTCAGCTGAGCAAGAGGAGACAGTTTTCCCCAGATCAACAAGCAATTTTAGTGAGTGCTGATGCTTTTGTTCTGACAGTAAGTGGTTGCAAGCATGATTGTTCCACTCCTCCTCAGGTAACATGAACCCTTGAAACTGAGCAGCTTGTTTTGCACAGGTTCCAGAGATTTTGAAAGCAATGCTTTTGGTGAGGCTGTTTGGAGACTGCAGTGGGTGTCTCTGACCCAGCCCTGAAATCTGTCAGGATTTTCACTTGGTTAGCTGAGGATTGCTGCCATGGCCTGGGTCCATGCTTCCAACAAAGTAAACAACTCCCAAACAGCAGCAGGTTTTGGTCTGCTACCCTTTCACCTTGAAGGTGGAAAGAAAATCTAACTGGCAAAAGAATGGTCCCTCAGGAACAAAAAGTACTTCTCTTACCAGGCAAAGAAATTCTAATCTGGGGGTTCCAAGTTTCAGTGGAGTTCCAGGAGGGAAGGAAATGGAGAACTGATCACTCTTAAATCAAAAACTTTAAAGACTGAGCAGTTGTATCAAACCGAAGAACAATCTACAGCTAGATCCAAATCTGACAACTCAGCATGTTCTCCTTATCCTGGAGTGGAAACCTTTCCCATGAGACCCAAGGCTCTCACACCACCTCATGATCTCCCCTTAATACCTTCCCTGCTCTCTCCAAAACCACAGTGAAAAAACAGTGGCACGCAAAGCACATTCAAATGATATTCAAAGTGCAAATCAAGCAGTTGAGCTTCAACTGGATGAGGAGGCCAGTCCCTTGCAGCACACTGACTAACAGCCAGCTTTTCCACACCATAGAATCATAGAATCCTAGAATGGTTTGGGTTGGAAGGGACCTCTGGAGCTCATCTAGTCCAACCCCCCTGCAGTGGACAGGGACATCCCCAACTAGATCAGCTTGCCCAGAGCCCTGGCAAGCCTCACCTGCAATGCCTCCAGGGATGGGAACTCAACCACCTCCCTGGGCAACCTGTTCCAGTATTCCACCACCCTCATGGTGAGGAACTTCTTTCTAATGTCCAGTTTAAATCCATTGTCAGCCTCTGCTTCCCCAGCTGCCATTTCTGTGGGAGAACACTAAACACACATCCTCCTCCAGGAAAGCTCCCACCCCAGGAAACTCCAACTGAAAAACTGAATAAATTTTCTTCTTTAATTTTGTTACCTGCCCTCTGGAACAGCAAAGGTTTTAGCTACACCAATAAAAGTACTGTTTCCCACAGGGCACACTGATCCTGGCTGCCATCAGCATATTTGCCCAGCACAGTGAAGCTTGTAACACCCATGAACAAGAGCCAAGGTGCAGGATGAGCTCTGCCTCATCCTCCAGGTGAGTAGAAAAGGCAGAGAGAGACCTGAGGTACCTTCTTGAGGAACGTGGCCACCGTTTCTCGCTTCGTGGCTGTGATGCGCTTCACTCCTTCCGGTGACTGCACACGGATTATCTGTGGGGTTAAGAGGAGAGCCTGAGTTAGTGATGGAGGGGACAGACCCCATCCTGTACTCAAAGCCTGCTGAAGCCACACTGTTCAGTTTTGAGTCCCTCACTCCAGGAAGGACACTGAAAGATCAACAAAGCCAATGAAGGGTCTAGAGAACAAGTCTTGCAAGGAGTGGCTCAGCAAGCTGGGGTTGTTTAGTCTGGAAGAGAGGCTCTGGGGAGACCTTTTCACTCTCTACAACTCCCTGACAGGAGGCTGGAGCCAGGAGGTGTTGGTCTATTCTCCTAAGGAACAAGCTATAAGACAAGAGGAAATGGCCTCAAGTTATGCCAAGGGAGGTTTAAGTTGGACTTGAGGAAAAATTTCTTCCATGATAGAGTTGTCAAGGCCTGGCACAGGCTGCCCAGGGAAGTGGTGGAGTCACCATCCCTGGAAAGATTTAAAAGCTGTGTAGATGTGGTGCTGAGAGGCATGATTTAGTAGAGACATGGCAGTGCTGGGGTAACAGTTGGACTCGATCTTAAAGGTCTCTTGCAACCAAAATAATTCCATGATTCTGTGAAGTTTCATGGGCATGAGGCAGACCATTCCCACTGCTCCTTCTTCCTGCTTTTAATGCTGCTCTTCCAATGGGTGTACAAACGAATGCACAAGGAAGTCATCTGCCCTCAGTATGGCAGTGCTGGACCAATGTCTGTGTGCTGCAGAGTGAATTACCCTAATGCAAGAGGCACAGCAAGAAGCTGGCACAGAGTAAAACGCCAATGCTGCTGTTTTGGTCATAACTTTGACCTCAGAAACAGAATTAAACTTTCAGGAGGGTGAATCAGAGCTTCCATGGGAGCTATTTATGTTTGTCTACATACAAACACTGGCCTAACTGGTGCTAATGGGCATTTGCTGCTGTGTTTCAACCCACAGTACTGACGTGCAGCTTCCATTGCTAATGAAAGGATGAGAAGAGATCCATAAGGCTCAGGCCATTCCTTGCAAAACACTCAAAATGAACAGTCATTTTGCTGCAACCTGAACCCAGAGATGGGAAAAATCAGCAGTTTTTTGGGTAAAAGGCCAGAGACAATTCTTCACGTACCAGCAGGGAAGTGGCAAACATCAACATCAGCATTGTCAAGCTGCCAGGGACCCGAGGAGTCACTCGAGTTGCTCTAAAGAGCATGTCCACCTGCTGACGTGTTTGGGATGGCAGCGTGCATGCTGAGTGGGGGACATGGGAGGACACGGAGGGACACGGGAGGCTGCCGGTGTCCCAGCATTACCTCGCAGGAGTCCCTTTCCGCTCTCCCAGCTCTCAGCACGGGAGCAAGCTCAGCCTGACAGGAGATAGAGACTTTGATGATACCGATGAGCCCCTTCTCTGGTGTCCAGCCAAGACCAGGCATCTTTCCCCGAGATCTCCCCACCCAGGGCTGAGCAGGACCCCAGGCTCACGGTCCCAAACCCCACACGCTCCAAGGGGGGCATTTCCCTGAGACAAAACCACGGGGAATACATCCACGGTACTGCTACGGAGGGGCTGCCCGGCCCAGACACCGCCAGACCCGAGGGTGCCGCGCACCGGGCCGTCTCCCGGCGGGATGCCCCGTCCCCAGAGGCCGGGTGAGTCCTGCCGGTGCCGTTGAGCGCGGCCTGGCCTCACCACCCCACAGGAATCTGCTGCCTCATCGCCCCTCCCCCCTGCCGCCTCCGCCGCCTGGCCCCACTCACAATCGTCTCCGCCATGGCGCTGCCCGCCGGGGACCAGAGCTCGCCGTGACCGCCCAGCTACCGGCCCGGCCCGGCCCGCTCCGCTCCACTCCGCCTCGCTCCGCCGTGCAACGGCTCAACTGACTCCGCTCCGCCTCGCTCCGCCGTACACCGGCTCAGCTCGCGCCGGCCTACTGCTTCCCGGGCCCGGCCCGCCGCGTGAGCCAGATCCGCCCAGGTCGCAAGTGCCTTAGCTCGCGTTCCGCCGCACCAACGTTCCTAGGCCGGGCGGCGCGGTGCAACCAACATCGCCGTCCCCCACGCTGCCTCGGTGCAACGGCCACAATCGTCTCCCCATGGCACAGCCGCTCCCGCCTCTTCGTTCCGCCCCTAACCCTAGCCCGTCGGCTGTCACTGCGGCGGGGCCCGACCCCGGGCGTGAGGTCCTGGTGGTGCCCCCACGCTCCCTCCACGGAGCTCAGGAGCCCATCACGGCCGAGCAGCGGAATGTGGGGTCTGCTGAGGCATGTCCCCCCAACTGACCCCGAACTCCCACCTCCCGCATTCTGCTGCACCCTCATTACCGACCCCACTACTCGTGGGTGTTGCAGTGGGGCTGGGGCGGATCGGGCCCAGCTGAGGGGCTGGCAGCTGCAGCCCTATTTAAAGCGCCGGCCACAGCCCCTCACATGATGGAAGTGTGACTGCCCGGGCTGGGAGCAGGATGGAGCTGATCAGGACGTGGTTCTCCAAGCCCCGTGGGGCGGCCAGCAGTGGGGAGCGCACCCGGCTGCTGCCCCAGGTAACACCGCGACCCGCACCTCGGACCCTTGGTCCCCTCCCTCGGGACTCTCAGCCCCACGTGCCCCTTGTCCCTAGGGTGCTGCCTCCATCATGGAGCCTCTGCTGTACCTTCATTCCTAAGGATGTCCCTGTTAGGGGCGAGGTCTTTGGGAGAGCTCCCACATACTCCCTGCCTGCTCAGACCCAGAGATTCCTTAGGTATGAATCTGGGGGTCCCTGTTAAGGGCAGGGTGTTTAGGAGGGCACCTGCATGCTCCCCATCTGCTCATACCCTAGGGGAGTCTCCATGACAGGCAGGGTTTATAGCATGGAGGGTGGACGTGGGATGCAAGGGGCCTCCAGAAGCCTGTGACAACCTCGGGGTGGGGGGTATATAGGCTGAGGGATGCATTTTGGGGGGGTCTCCTGGGGCTGCCCTACAGGCTGTGAGCACTCATCTGTCCCTGCAGGCATCCAGGCTGGCGGTGCTGCCTTATTCCTCCTCTTCCTCTGATGATGATGATGATGGCTCCCTGGCTGGGGACATAGAACTTCTCACAGCTGAGCAGGACCCTGGAGCATGGAGACCTGTCCCTTGCAAGCCAGGGACCTTCAGCCAGTGTGTGCGGTACCTGGCCTTTTTCTGGAACCTGTTCTTCCTCCTCCTGGGCTTGCTAGCCCTGGCTATGGGAGTCTGGGGGCTGCTGCTTAAGAGCTCACTATGGGAAGACCACCTGATGCCCCTGGGCTCTGACCCCATGCTGCTCTTTGTGCTGGTGGGACTGGGGGCCAGCACTGTCTCCCTGGCTGGATGCCTGGGCACCCTCCGCTCCAGCCCCTGCCTGCTGCGCTTCTTTGTAGGGGCTGTGCTTGCCTTTGCAGGGCTGGAGGTTCTAGGTGGGCTGCTGCTGCTGGCAGCACGGCACCAGCTGCGGGATGCCTTGCGGGATGCCCTGCTCCTCTGCCTCCTGCGCTACTACGACGAGCCAGACCTGCGCTTTCTGGTAGATGAGGTGCAACGAAGCCTGCAGTGCTGCGGCCTCAGTTCCTACCGTGACTGGGAGGCCAACCCGTGAGTTGGGGTGCTGGTGGGGACATGTCCCCACATCAGGAAGGTGCATGGACATCACAGCTCTCCTTGTCCATCCCTGCAGGTACTTCAACTGCAGTGCCCCGGGAGTGCAGGCATGCAGTGTCCCGGCCTCCTGTTGCCTGGATCCCTGGCAGAATGGCACCCTTACCAACACCCAGTGTGGTTTTGGGGTCCTGCACCTGGGTGACATGGTGGCTGGCACCTTTGTGCACCTGGGGGGCTGCATGGCACAGCTCAGCACCTGGCTCCGTGGCCAGGCAGGTGGCATCATGGCTGGTGCGGCTGTGCTGGTGCTGGTTGAGGCTGTCGGTGTGCTCATGGCACTGAAGATGCTTGGAGACATGGCACCTGTTGGGGCACAGCATTGAGAGTGTGCTGGCTGCTATCCAGGGTGGGGACACTGTCGGGTCAGGGATGTGAGGGGGTGGCTGATCCAGCCCAAAATAAACTTTGTCAGAAGTCCAGACTTCATCCATGTCCTATCCATCTTGACCCACACCTTTGGGAGATGTTTTTCACCCACATCCCTGCCAACCCCCAGTGATGATGCCAGGTTCCCATGCTTGTTCTGGGCTTTAATGAGGGTTTCTCCAAGCTGAGCACCACCATGGGGATGAGGAAGCTTCTATCTACACAGCAGTATGGGGTGAGTGGCCGGTGGTGGCCTGTCTAGATGATGCCATACTGAGCCAGCTCATGCAGCTCCAGATGGCTGAAGGCTTCCCAGGGACAGATGACGGTGATGTCTGAGGAGAGAGACTGTGTCAGTGGGATCCCCCCAGCCTGGCTGCAGGCAGCTGTGCCTACAGCAAGGCCTGCTTCCTACCCATGGCAAAGCAGGAATGGGTCCCCCAGTACCTGTTCCCAGTCCCTCCATGCCTGGGATGTCATCACCAAACCTACAAGGAGAGAGAGTGTCTGCCCTGGGCTCCAGCCAGCCCCCACCCACCCAGGCTGGCATATATAGCCATGTTTCCCCCACAGTGGGTCCCTGCCCCACTCACCCCTGCACCCCCTTTTTGGGGGGCTTGCTTTTGAACTGCCTCGTCTGCCTCTGCTTGAATTTGGGTGGTCCCTTGCGGGGGGTGGCAGGTCCCCCTGTTACCCTCGTGGCTGATTTGATCTCTGGCTTGAGGGGCTCCAGGCTCATGGCTGTACTGGGGCTGGCAGCCTACCCCGGGTCAGTTTTCCCTGTGGGTCTGGCGCTGGCACAGGATGGCTCCTCACACCTGAGGGAGGACAGACAAGGGAGGGTCACTGGCTTCTCCTACCCCAACAGACACCCTGTGCCCCAAATCCCACCCTGTCCAGCTCCAGGGCACCTCAGTTGTTGCTGATCAGCTTTCCAGGCTGCCCTGAAACACCCCCCCCAACCTTGTCTTAGCCCAGCTCAAAGCCCTCTAATCCCCTTACCCCAAAGGCAGGGAAGGGCATCTCTGGTGCAGCAGAGCCACTGCCTTGTCTTGGGACTGTTCCTCCAGCCCTTGCCCCCCATCCCAGCATGGATGTGAGACCTAGGTAGTCCCTCACTGGCACTGCTGAGAGCCTCCACCATGGCTCTATGCTGCAATGGGTTGGCTTCAGTACTGACATGGGAGTGAGGTGTCCCCTTAGGGCTTGTTTGCAGTGGGGTGGGTGTTGGGGAAGGTGGGCACCTCAGGCTGTGGATCCCTCAGGACCTGTGCTGGGATGTGGGCAGCTGTAGTGGATATCACAGGGTGGCACATGGGCCCCATTCTGCTGTGGTCTTGCCTCCTCCAGGCATGACAGCCATTCCATAGGCTGAGCGTGGGAGTTTTGTGGCATAAGAGATGGCTCTGGCATCAGTGTGAGGGGGTTTGGCCCTGCTGTGAGCCCACCAGCTGAATATAGGCTCTGGGAAAGAAGTGACCCAGCTCAGGGAGGTGCTAGAGACTCTGGTCCTGGTTGCAGGAGCGGGAGGCACAAAGGATCCTGCCCAGAGCAACACAACACCCTGTCCTGAGAGTCCCGGTGCCACCTGGATCAGGTCCCACCCCAGCCATGGAGCAGAGCCCCTGACTTACCCAGCTGCTGCAGTCCCTGAGGCCAGTGCTGCTCTGCAGGAGACCCTCTGTCCTGCTCCCACAAGTCCTATGGAAGCTCTGGGTGGCTTTTAGGGGAGGGCAGATTTATCCTATGCTGGGGTAATAGGATTATTTATGTCCCTT
This sequence comes from Bucco capensis, assembly GCA_013396975.1. Classification (NCBI taxonomy): domain Eukaryota; kingdom Metazoa; phylum Chordata; class Aves; order Piciformes; family Bucconidae; genus Bucco; species Bucco capensis. The sequence goes on along the minus strand of VWZO01006443.1, from coordinate 6,406 downwards.
CTTCTCTAAGGGTAATCTGATGTACTTCGCTCCACCCTGGTGGGGTGGATGGGGAGGGGGTGTCTGGATTAGTGCTGTTGGGACTGATAGCGTCAGGACAGGCAGTAAATGACCCACAGGAGGATTCTGCCTCCTTGTTCCACATTGCCAAGACATCTCTCCTGGGGACAGTGCCTTTCAATCCCAGGTGCAAGGATAGGACCCCCAGCCTGGCCAGTTCTCCACAAAGAAACCAAAAGTCCTTTGGGGGTTGACCACAACAGGGCAAGGCACTAATGGAGGCAACCACAGACTGGCTGTGCTGGGAAATACTGGCAGCAGAGCTGGTGTGATTGAAACCACCAGAACATTCTGAGCTTCAGCCTGGGCTGGGTGCTGAGCATGGTCCAGTCCCAAAAATAAGGGCTGTGGGGTGCTGCTGATGGGGCTCCTGCCTGCCCAGAAGGTCCTGGCACAAGCACTGCCCTCCCAGTATTGTCTCTGCTGGTGCCAGCACAGGGGACAGCCCCAGCCCTGCACTGGGGCTAAGTCAGGCAGAACTGGAGATGGGTAGGCCCTGCCCACCCAGCAACAGCCCTGCTGTCCATGGGACAGTATCACTCCAAAGCTTCCCTTAATCCCAGCTCTAAAGCAATTACAAAAACGAATAATCTAGGTACACTTTAATTGAACTTCTGCTCCTGCCACTAATTGCAATTAGTTAGACTCCAACAAATAGGATTACAGAGATCTGGGAGTGTTTTCTACCAAGCTGATGGAATCAGCTACTTCTCCAGCAAAGAGCAGGGTGCTGCTGTTAATTGCTGGGTCTCGCTAGTCAGAGCTGCTCAAGGGCTTCATGGCTCTTGTGGGAGTTTGCCCCTGGGAGGACCTGGGGAAATCTATGGGGGTCCTTGAGGGCCAAGAGCCTGAGTCCTAAAACCCAGCCAGGCAGGATGGAGAGAGGAAGATGTGCTGGATCAAATTTATGGAAGTTTAAGATGGTGGCAAAAGTAATCAAGGAAGAAAAGGCACTGTGAAGAACAGCTTGGCATTTCATGACCTTGGTGCTGGTGCCTTTGCTGGGAAACTGCCAAGCCCCATGTGCCCTGGGCCACACGCTGCCTGCACCTCCTGCCCAGGGGAGGGGCAGCAGTCTTGGGTGCCCCCCTGGCAAGCACTTCCCACAGAGAAGCCCCTAAGAGGCTTAGGGCATTGGTGGAAATGGGATCTGACGTGGCACCCAAACCCTCCCCGACCACCAGGTCACAGCCAAGCTGCAGAAGATGATTAGAAGTCCAAGCTGAGAAAAGCAAGGATGAGGTAAGAGCAGCAGCACGGGGAGGGCTCAGGGTAGGGTGAGGGACTATGCCAGCCTGCCCTTAGCAGAGATTTTCTGGCCTGGGGAAGCGCTGCCAGGAAATCTGGGGCTCAGGACACAGGTAAAGCACTGCCTGTCCCCAAGGGCAGGTTCCCCAATAGATGAGAGGCAAGACATGAGCTGGGCACTGCTTGTATTGAAATGCACGTGAGACACCATGCTCAATGCTGCACAGGTCTCTGGAAAGGGCTCAGACCACCCCAAGCTTAACACACACAAATAAATAAATGGATGAAATAAGTTGAGTCTGGATCCCACTATCCAGCCTGGAGCAGAGGCTCTCAGGGATTGTGACCCAATGGTTTTTGGGGGCCAGAGAGGATCAGTCCTTCCCCGTGCGCAGTCTGATCTCCATCTTGAGGATCATTTTAATGTTCTCGTCCTCCACATGCTCCTCAATGGCAGCCAAGGCTTGTGTGCCACCATCCTGGTACCGCTCCAGCAGCTCCTCCACGTATCCAACCCAGATGCAGTTGGGGCAGCCGGTCCCACAGCAGTGTGTGGGTGGAGGAGGGATTGGTGGGGTGGTGGGTGGAAGCCCCCCCTCACCCTGGGGGGCACTCCTCCCACTGTTGCTGCCTGGAGTGTCTGAGGTGCCGCCAGCCTTTGCAGAGGTGTCCGAAAGTTCCCGAAGGCCCAAGATGTTGACGGGGTAAGGGTGTGGTGCTCCTTTCCTGAGCATTCCCCTGTTGCTGCTGGCACCATTGGGGAGCTTCTGAGAATCACAATATCATGCTGATGCCAGCCTACAGGCAGCCCTACCTGCTGTGCCCCACTCCCAGTCAGAGGACCCTCCCCCAGCCTCCCAGGACCATGCTCCCAGTGGACCCCCATATCCCACCACCATCACACCCTCAGCAGTTCGCACAGCCCCAGCAGCACTGCTCTGCCCCCTTAAAATCCCCAGCACCTCCTTGTCCACCTTCCAAGCTCATCCCCAGCACCCATCCATCCCCCCACCCCATTACCCTTCTACCCCTCCAGTTCCTCACTCCATCCCCCGAACTTCACTATCCTCCTTCCAGCTCCACCTCCCATCCAGCACCTCCTTGTCCACTCAGCTCCCCACCCATTCAGCAGCATGCTTCTACCCTCTCAACTACCCCACCTCTATTCCCAGCACCCACTTATCCCCTCAGCTGCCCCACTCCATCACCAGCAACTCCTATCCCCCTTCCAGCTCCTTCCATCTCACCCCCAGCACCCCCTTTTCCCCCCTAGGCCTCGCCCCCGATCCCCTTGTCCCATGGCGTCCCCAATCTCCCCTCACCCCTCGGCACACTCCCGCCAGGCCGCGAGCACCCCGCAGCAACATCCGGCCCTGGCACCGCCCGAGCGACAGCTCTGCAAGCCAATGGCAGCCTGGCGCGGTCAGCTAATAAGGGTTTCTTGGCCGAACACAGCCAATAGGGAGCAGGGGGCGGGGCCTAGGCGGCGGACAGCCGGAAGTGGCCGTGGGGAGCGCGTGTGGGGAGAGTCTGAGCTATGGGTAGGGGCCCGGCACCAGGTCTGGGCCCGGGCCAGGGCCAGGGCCGGGGACAGAGACTGGGCCAAGGCCAGGGCCGGGGACAGAGACCGGGCCAGGGCCAGAAACCGGGCCAGGGACCAGCATCAGTACCAGGGCGGGGTGTGGCCGCCCTGCGTCGCGGCAGGTCAGTGCCCGGGGTATCCGATCGGGCTCGGGGCTGATTGGCTCCCGGTTTGGGGCCTGGACCCACGCGGGATCAAGGGCTTGTCGGGACCGGCTGGGCCCTGGCAGGGGCTCCCCTTGCGGGAGCTAGATCCTGATGTCCCTGTGTGCGCAGGTCCCAGTGTACCACCGTGCCCAGGGCCGGATGCTCCGGTATCCTGCCATGCCCGGGTCCCCATGTCCCGTTATTTCCGAGGCTCGATGCCTGGGTTTCTGTGTTCCACTGCTACCATGTCCCACCATACCCGAGTCCTAGTGTCACACTGTGCCAGGGTCCCGATATCCCTCTTGTGCACAAATGCTCTGGTCCACTGATGCCTCACCAAGTCCAGGTGCCCCGGTTTTGCAGTGTGCCTGAGTCCTGGTGTCTGCTTGTGCCTGTATCCCTGTGCTTCAGGGCAGTCCTCCAACATGTTCCTATCCCAGGAAGGAGAAGAAGGTGGACAACATGAAGCCCAAGCATCCTGATGAACAGGAGATCCCCTTCCGCCTGCGGGAGCTCATGAAGAGTCGTGAAGCCATGAAGCGCCCTGACTCTGGGAAGAAGCGGGCAGCAGGTGGGAAGCAGAGCTGGCCTGAGCTGGCCAGGGCCTTGTCAAGGAGCCCATGGTGCAGCTGGAGACAGCCATATCCTGCAGTGGGGTGTCCTGGTTCCCCACTGATGTCCAATCCCTGCCCTGCCAGGGGGAGGGAACCCCCAGGTTATCACTGCTGCAGTAATGTCACCTGTCTCTCCTAGAGAAGAAGCAGCAGCCCAAGTCAAAGGGCCCCAAGGCCCAGGAAGACATCCCTGTGCCCAAGTTCAAGAGAGGGAAGGGGGAGTCGGAGCGCTCCTATGTCTGCCGCATGGAGCAGGAGGTGCAGCGTATCCTCTTCCTCACCAAGAACCAGCTGCAGCGGGAGCCTGAGAAGGAGGCGACGGCACCAGAGAAGTCCAAAAGAAAGAAAGAGTGAGAGCAAGGCCATTGTAGCTGCCAGGGCTGGACTGGCTCAGCCCAGGCCAGTGCCCCAACCCAGCTCTGGGCATGTGGTGTGTGCATTGCCAGTGCTGAGGCGCAGAGCTGGCATTCAGCAGCTACTGGGAGTGTGGGTGGAGAACTGTGGACTTCATCTCCACGAGGCTGAATCTGTGGTACTGGAGCCACAGGCCTGTTAACCCTCCTGCTAGGCTGGAGCTGTGGGGCCCCAGGTTTTGGAGGGATCCCATGGGGTAGGAACTTGCTCCCTGTCCAGTCACGAGCCTTGGTCATAACATGGTGCTTCAGGTTTCAGAATAAGAAGTTAGAAAAAGCTCGGAAGAAGAAGGAGGAGAAGAAAGAGGCCATGCTGGAGAAGAGCCAATTCCAAGGTGGGTCTGGTGCAGCAGGGTGGCTGAAGCTACCTCCTACCCTGGCAGCATGTAGCAAGGTGGGAGTGAGCTAGAGCAGTGCATCCTGGGAAGCTCCTGTCTGACATCAACACCTGTTTCTATCTCTTAGACACGGTGGCATTTGGAGAAGTAGTTACACAGCCACCAACCATCACCTCGCGACCCAGGGGCTGGGAACCCACGAAACAGGTGAGCTGGGGGTCACCTCCCACCCCTTGGCTGAGCCCATGGGTACATGCAGTTCTGGGCTGGGTCAGCAGGTTGAGGGAGGGGATTTTGCCTCTCTGCTCTGCCCTGGTGAGACCTCACCTGCAGTGCTTTGTCCAGCTCTGGAGTCCTCAGCACAGGAGAGACAGGCACCTGTTGGAGCAGCCCCAGAGAAGGCTACAAAAATGATCCAAGAGTGAAACACTTCTGCTGTGAGGACAGAATGAGAGAGTTGGGGTTGTTCAGCCTGGAGAAGAGAAGGCTCCAGAGAGATCTTACTGCAACCTTTCAGTACTTGAAGGGACCTATCAGAAAGGTGGGGACAGTCTTCTTGGTAGGGCCTGTTGTGACAAGACAAGGAGTGCTGTTTTTAAACTAAAAGAGGAGATTTACAGTAGGTAGAAGGAAACATTTTTTTATGCTGAGGCTGGTGAGACACTGTCCTAGGTTGCCCAGAGAGGTGGTAGATGTCCCATCCCTGGAACCATTCCAGGTCAGGTTGTCTGAGGCTCTGAGCAACCTGATCTAGTTGCAGATGTTCCTGTTCACTGTGGAAGGGGTTAGACTAGATGTCCTTTAAAGGTCCCTTCCAAGCCAAAACCTTCTGTGATCTCACCTACCTTGGGCTAGGAATTAGTCCTGGAAGGGCAGTGGTAATCTCAGTCCCCTGGTGACAGTTCCTCAGAGCGCTGTCCTGTTTTTTTCTATGCTTCATCCTCCCTGAGCAGTTGTGTCTCTGCCCACAGGCTGGACAGAAGCAGCTCCTCCTGACTTCTCACCTGGGCCGGAGCCAGGCATCCCTGACGTCTCTGGCAGCACCAGTGTCAATGGCTCGCCGACGTATCGTGGAGGAGGAGAGAGCCCGTGTCATCCAGGCCTACAGGGACATCCAGAGGCACAAACAGCAGCAGCGGGAGATGGCACGCGTCAGCAGTGCCCGGGCCAGACGCAGGGTTCCCCACTGAACCCAGTCTGGAGGAGTTGGGCCTCCCTGGTCCCAATGAGGGTGCAGAAGCAGTGTGCAAGCAGTATGGGACCCCAGGACTCAAAGGGGATGTTTGTCCTGATGCTGCTCTTCTGTTGTTGAGCCCTCGGGCTCCCCACAGCGTGGCCTAGGGCACCTCATGGTGCCAAGCTGGAACCCCTGAGGTGCCCTGGACCTGTTTGTAGTAAAATTGCTTCTGAGTGCTGATGGTGTGACTGCATCTGTGCCTCCCCAACCTGCGTGGTGGCCGGGAAAGGATGGTGCCAGCAGATGGCATTCCCAGCCTGCAGTGGGTATGTTGTCATCATCAGTCATTGTTGGTTGGCTCTGGCTGGGGACAGGACTCCTGTTACTCAGCCTCAGGGGAGACCCAGTGCCTGGCCATGTCCCCTCTGATTACCACCACAGCTTGTGGTGGGAGGAGAGTGAGTTGAGCCCTGGGAATGTGTAGCATCCTGCAGGATTGACCTTTCTTCTGTTGCCACTCCCACACCATCTGGCACAGCAACTGAGAGCTGGCACACACTCCATCAGGGATGGGAGCCTACCAGCTCCTGGCCTTTGGGGAGTAGCCTGGGGGGCTACTCCCAGCACGGTACAGCACGTGTCACTAGCTTCACCTGCACGGCACAAAGACAGTGCTGTTCCATGGCCCTGTGCCGTCAAGCCGGCACAAAGCATTGCCTGTTGGAGCCGCGGCTCTGCGGCCAGCACTGACGGCAGCTGGTGGGATCCTGGCCTTCCGGAGGGGCTGGGGCCAGGGATGGGGAACAGAGCCACTGGCAGCTCTTGTGT
>VWZO01006441.1:11713-23459 GCA_013396975.1 Bucco capensis | reverse complement strand
CCTCCTACCCCCCCACCCCAAAAACCCCAGTCCCCCCCCAGCTGTACTGATGCTTTCCTACCTCCTTCCTCCTGTTTGATACTGAAACTTCTTCCCACCCCTTCCAACACAGGTGGTTGTCAACGCCTTGGTTGGGGCAATCCCTTCCATTATGAATGTCTTGTTGGTCTGCCTTATCTTCTGGCTGATTTTCAGCATTATGGGGGTGAACCTGTTTGCTGGCAAGTACCATTACTGCTTTAATGAGACCTCTGAGCACCGCTTTGAGATCGATGTGGTGAACAACAAGAGCGACTGCGAGGCGCTGATGCCACCCAACTCCACCGAGATCCGCTGGAAGAACGTCAAGATTAACTTTGACAACGTTGGGGCAGGCTACCTGGCTCTGCTGCAGGTGGTGAGTGGCCTACCCAGCATCTTGGGCTGCTTCCCTCTCCTCCTCAAGGCTCAGTAATCCCAGAATCCAGAGTGTGAGGGGTTGAAGGGAGCTCTGGAGATCATCTAGTGCAACCCCCCTGCAGTGGCCAGGGACATCCCCAACTAGAGCAGCTTGCCCAGAGCCCTGGCAAGCCTCACCTGGAATGCCTCCAGGGATGGGAACTCAACCACCTCCCTGGGCAACCTGGGCCAGTGTTCCACCACCCTCATGGGGAGGAACTTCTTTCTAATGTCCAGTTTAAATCTACTCCTCTCCAATTTAAAACCCTTGCCCCTTGTCCTTTCCCTGCAGGCCTTTGCAAACAGGCCCTCTGCAGCCTGCTTGGAAGTTCCCTTTAGGTCCTGGAAGGTCACTAGTAGTTCCCCTGAAGCCTTCTCTTCTCCAGGCTGAACAATCCCAGCTCCCTCAGCCTGTCCTCAGAGCAGAGGTGTTCCAGCTCCCTGAGCATTCTCGTGGCCTCCTCTGCACCTNCTGCAGCCTAAGCAGCCCCAGCTCTCTCAGCCTCTCCCCAGCACACAGGTGTCCAAGTGCCCTCAGCATGGCAGTGTCCCTTCTCTGCAGCCTCTGCACAAGTTCCCTGTCCTTGTGGAGCAGGAGAGCCCAGAGCTGGCCCCAATGCTGCAGCTGTGGCCTCCCCAGGGCAGAGCAGAGGGGCAGCAGAAGCTCCCTGGCCCTGCTGGCCACACTCTGCTTGCTGCACCCAGGATGCCATTAGCCTGCTTGGCCCCAAGGGCACATTGCTGCCTCCTGCTCATGCTGCTGGCTACCAGCACAGCCAGGGCTTGTTCCCCTCAGCTGCTCTCCAGGACATCAATCCTAGCCTGGCCTGCTCCAGGAGCTTATTCCTCCCCAGGTGCATTACCCTGCTTGAACTTCATAAGGTTTTTCTCTGCCCAGTATTCAATCTCATTAAATCCCACTCAGGTTTGTGCCTGCAATCACATTGCCAACTTACCTCTCATCCCTTTGCCTAGCATGGGTCTCTCAGCACATCACAGAGCCCCAGCTCTGCTCTTCAAAGAGTCTACCAAGCAAAATCACTTAGTCAGGAAGGTTTGGAGAGACCTCTAAACTCCTCAAGCCCAAGCATCCCTATCCCCCCAGGCCACTCAGCCATGGCCCTAAGGAGAGCAGCTAGATGTCTCTGCAACCCCTCCAGGGATGGGCACTCCAGCACCTCCCTGGGCCAAGCCTCAACAAGCCTTGCAGGGAAGAAATTCCTCCTGACAGCCAAGCTAAACCTCCCCTGGAGCAACTTGAGAAACCTCCCATGAGATAGCAATAAACCTCCCATGAGATAACAGTGAACCTCCCATGAGATAGCAATAAACCTCCCATGAGATAACAGTGAACCTCCCATGAGATAACAGTAACCCCTATTTAGATTCATTTCTCACAGAATCCCAGACTGTTTTGGGGTGGAAAGGTTCTTTTAAGGTGATCTAGTCCAACTCCCATGAAGTCAACAGGAACATCCCCAACTAGAGCAGGTTGCTCACAGCCCCAAGCAACCTGACCTGGCATGGTTCTGGGGATGGGACTTCTCCCACCTCTCTGGGCTCTCATCACTCTCAGTGTGTAGAATTTCCTCCTTCTATCCAGTCTCAATCTCCCTCTTCCAGTTCCAAACCATCACCCCTTGTCCTGTCCCAGCAGATCCTGCTGGAAAACTTCTCCCCATCTCTCTGGTAGGCTCCTGTAGATCAAACAGAAAGAGAGCTATTGAAGTCCTCATGAAGTTCAGCAGAGAAGGTGGTGGAGAGTGGCAGGAATCTTGGACTTGGGTGGTACAAAGCAGACTTGTTGCCTTTTGGAGTTGTCTCCAAGGGAATGTTTGTGTTCTCCTCCCTAGGCTACCTTCAAGGGCTGGATGGACATCATGTATGCAGCAGTGGACTCCAGAAAGGTAAAGTGCAGGAGCACCAACACCTTCCAAGAGCTCACTCTGCTCCTTGGCTTTGGTGAAAGCAAGAGACACAATTGTGGCATCTATGGATTTAATGAGCTGGTATTGGATGTGTTTAATGATCCTGGAGTTGGATGTATTTAATTACCCTGGAATTGGATCTATTTAGTCATTTCAGGGTTTGTTTCACTTGCTCTGCTCCTGGGAGAAGTGAAAGAGATGCTCAAGAAGATTCCCCCCCCCAAGGGGTAGGATACTTCTGGATGCTCTAGGNTTTCCTGTCTCTCTTGAATGATGTCTCAGGGTTACAGTTCTTGACCCCCCCGTCCAGAGATGCCGCGATGATGGTTTACAACTGCGCAGGAGCGGCGTTTCGATTCTCTCTTCCTTATCAGCTTCTCGGCTCCTCCCAGCAAATTCTTTCGGCAGGGGGAAAGAGTTCAACTACCGAGTCCTTTCTTTTAAAGAAACAGTGTCCATATCCAAATCCAAAAGTTCAAAAGGGAACATGATGTACACTCTTAAATTTTAATCACTCCAGGACACAGGGAAACTCCTGCTGGAGTGGAAATAGAGTAAAGAAAAGAAGAGAGAGAAGCTGCAGATGTTCTCCTCAGGATCAAGTATGGAGTTAGCCAGCAGGTCCTCCAGGAGCTTTGCATGTCCCTGGGAGGCCAAGTGTTGCTTTGAGATCATGTCTGGCTTGGAGCTGTTTCTCCAGGCACTTTCCTTGTTCTGCATGCTGGAGTCATCCAAATACCTTTACTTTCTGATTTTTTTCCCCTTTTCTTCTCCTGGTTGTACATGAGAAGATGTTTTGAGTGGAACCAAGCAGTAGGACTAGGCCAGGACAGTGTGAAACATCTTCTCTTTCTGACCAGCTGATGTTCTCACATATCCATCCCTCTTCCAAAGAGAATAAGGATGTCCTCACTTGGAGAGAGCTTGGTGTGAAATGGATCATTTCCTTAATTATCTGCAAATTCCTCTGTGGTTTTTGGGTATTGACCTCCTTCAGGGCAAGTCAGTTGTGGAAATTCAATCCCCATCCCCCTGGGAGATGGCCACAAGAGATTTGGCTTTCCTTGGAGGACAGTTTTCCTCACTGCCTAACATGGAAGCATCACCAATCTCCTTGGGGCTCTGCCTTAGACATAGCATTTCTTTCTCTTCTCCCCTCCAGCAAGAAGAGCAACCCAAGTATGAGGACAACATCTACATGTACATCTATTTTGTCATCTTCATCATCTTTGGCTCCTTCTTCACCCTCAACTTGTTCATTGGTGTCATCATTGACAACTTCAATCAGCAGAAGAAAAAGATAAGTGATCTGGGTTTGCTGCTCAGGGAATGGAGCTGAGACCTCTGAGAGGAACACTGAGGTCAAAGACCTTCAGGCTGGGCCACAAACCTCCCCTCTCAGAGCTGTGGGATGCAGAACCATGGTGATCCTTAGTCCATCACTCCCACTGAGGGGTTGAGCCCAAAGCTTGATGGAAAACTTGAGTAATTTTCCCTGTTTTCCTGCATTTCTGGGTGTTTTGGGGGGTTGGTTTTATTCCTTCCCCTTCTGCTGTGTGAGCTGATTGTAACCAGGTTTCTTCTTCTGCCCCTTGCACTTTGGAGGTCAAGACATCTTCATGACAGAAGAACAAAAGAAGTATTACAATGCCATGAAGAAACTTGGCTCCAAGAAGCCTCAAAAACCCATTCCCCGACCTCTGGTGAGTATCTTGGAAAGGAACTGCAGCTAAAAACCTCTAGAGTAGACTTCCAAAGGAGCTTTGGTCCCAAAAAGCATCCTTGGATCTAACTCCTGCAGGACTCCATGTGACCATGGTCTTCTCAGGATCATTCAGGTGTCATCTGAGCAGGGTTAAAATGGTTAGCTCAGTTCCCTCAGCAGAACTATCTGAAACCCTTGTTGGATGGAGAGCAGGAGACCTCCTGGCATTAGTGAGCAGGACCTCCAGACTTCCTTCAAGGCTTTGGTTGTTCTTAGTGTGCTGTTCCACTTGCAGGAGAAGCTGTTGGAAGAGTCTTTGGTGTGCTTCTGCTGCTGGTGGGCTTGGGGTTTGGGGTTCTGCAGGTGCTTGGTGGTCACAGCTCAACCTAGTTCTTCATCTTGAGCTTCCCATGCTGGTGACTGATCAAGACCTAAGCACATTTCCTTGCTCTCTGAAAGGCTTTGGATGTGATGCTGGGTGAGTCCCTTGGAGAATTGCTGTGGAGAAGGAATCGTGCTGCCATGGCACCCAAGAGGTAGTTGAAATGCAGTTGAGGTGCCCTGCAGGAGGTGGAGCTGGCTGCTTGCTTCCCCTTCCCTTTGGCCTCAGCAGAAGGGAAGATGCTGCTGCTGGTAGGGTTGTGGCAGTGTGTTTGGGGTATAAATGAGAGCATTTTGCTCCCCTTCCAATCAAGAGATGGAATTGTGAGTGGAGTTTGCCTTGAAGGCTTCCTAAACCACTGATAAAATGATGTGCTCATCCCTGCGTCCACCAAGAGTGGAATGGTTTGTGGTAGCTCTGTGTTCAGACCTGCTGGGTTGATGATCTCTCTCCTCTTGCCCAGAACCGCATCCAAGGAGCTGTCTTTGACTTTGTCACCCAGCAAGCATTTGACATTGTCATCATGATGCTCATTTGCCTCAACATGGTGACCATGATGGTGGAGACAGACACGCAGAGCAAGCAGATGGAGGACATCCTCTACTGGATCAACCTGGTGTTTGTCATCTTCTTCACGTGCGAGTGTGTGCTGAAGATGTTTGCCTTGCGCCACTACTACTTCACCATCGGCTGGAACATCTTTGACTTCGTGGTGGTGATCCTGTCCATCGTGGGTAAGTGTGACACCACTGGCACACAGAGGTCTCTGAGCTCTAGCTTCTCTTGCTCTTTGCAAAGTAGACCACGTTCTGCTCTTCCAAGAGGATATCTAGACACCAGGTTCTCTTTTTAGCCTCGTGAAGAGACCCTGGCAGACTTGGACAGCTTGAAGGTCCTGGCCAAGACCCTCCTCCCTCTCTTCTGGTGTTGAGTTTCAGAGATGTGGCCTACACCACTTGGCAGTTGCTCTTCTTGCCTTTAAAAATGCTTTTTAACCCTTGGAAAGAGCATTGCAGTGCTTCCCACACCAGCAGAGGATTGATTGCCACTCTCCTTGTCACTTTGGCTGAAGGTTGAACCAACCAATTTCCTCCAACAGGTTTTTTTTTTAGCAGCTTATCTCTGAAACCTTCATAACCAACAAGGTCTCTCAGAAAGCTTGGCTGGATGCAGCTCTGCTGAGAAAACACTAAGGTTTAGAGCTTGCCCTGCAGTGGGAAACCCAGATCCAGGTTGGTCTAGAAATAAGATTGACCTGACGTGCTTTGAGCTCCTTCCAGAGTCCATAGCCTGACTCCCATGGCACCAAGAGCCAGGCACCTCCAAGAACCAACTCATCCACCCTTGTCCAGGTGGAACCATGCACTGTACCTCTCTCCACTTAGGAGAAATCCTTAGGGAGCCAAAGCACCTAGCTAACCTGAAGGTTAGACCTTTTAACCCCAAGAAGCCCTCTGAACCTCTGACCAAGGTGTTCTCTGCTCCCTTGCCTTAGGTTCAGAAGAAGCCTGCAGGTCTCCATTGTCACACTTGTCCCTTCTCTTCTTCTTTAGGCATGTTCCTGGCTGAGATCATTGAGAAGTACTTTGTGTCTCCCACCCTCTTCCGAGTCATCCGCCTGGCTCGCATCGGACGCATCCTGCGCTTGATCAAAGGAGCCAAAGGGATCCGCACCTTGCTTTTTGCCTTAATGATGTCCTTGCCTGCCTTGTTCAACATTGGCCTTTTGCTCTTCTTGGTCATGTTCATCTTCTCCATCTTTGGCATGTCCAACTTTGCCTACGTCAAGCACGAGGCCGGCATCGACGACATGTTCAACTTTGAGACCTTTGGCAACAGCATGATCTGCTTGTTCCAGATCACCACCTCGGCAGGTTGGGATGGGCTACTGCTGCCCATCCTCAACAGGCCTCCAGACTGTGACCTGGACAAGGAGCACCCAGGGAGTGGTTTTAAAGGGGATTGTGGGAACCCTTCGGTTGGGATCTTTTTCTTTGTCAGTTACATCATCATCTCCTTCCTGATCGTGGTCAACATGTACATTGCCATCATCCTGGAGAACTTCAGCGTGGCGACGGAGGAGAGTGCTGATCCCCTGAGCGAGGATGACTTTGAGACCTTCTATGAGATCTGGGAGAAGTTTGACCCTGATGCCACCCAGTTCATCGAGTACAGCAAGCTGGCAGACTTTGCCGACGCCTTGGAACATCCTCTCCGCGTTCCCAAACCCAACACCATCGAACTCATCGCCATGGACCTGCCTATGGTAAGTGGGGACAGGATCCACTGTTTAGACATCCTCTTTGCCTTCACCAAACGTGTCCTGGGGGACAGTGGAGAGTTGGATATCCTGAGGCAACAGATGGAGGAGAGGTTTGTGGCATCCAACCCTTCCAAAGTGTCTTACGAGCCCATCACCACCACGCTGCGGCGGAAGCAGGAAGAGGTCTCGGCAGTGGTTATCCAGAGGGCTTACAGGGCTAGGTTAGCCAGAAGAGGCTTTATCAGCAGAAGACCTGTTTCCACCAAGCTGGAAAATGGAGGAACCACCAGGGAGAAGAAGGAAGGGACCCCATCCACAGCCTCCCTGCCCTCCTACGACAGTGTCACCAAACCGGAGAAGGAGAAGCAGCAGCGGGCGGAGGAGGGAAGGAGAGAACGAGCCAAAAGACCCAAAGATGTCAGGGAATCCAAGTGTTGAGACCAAGCCCTTGGCATTGTACACACTCAAAAACAAACAAACATTGCAAGTGACATGGTTGTTTACAAACTTCCTGACCTATATCAATCAATCAATCAATCAATCCAGTGGAGACACTTCCCTGAAGATCTCAATACCAAACCTAGTCTGCTTACTGTGTGACAGCATTGCATCTAAAGCAGTGACCTCCCACCTGCCCAAAGGACCCTGCTGAACAAACACTGAAACACACACAAAAGAGATAAAAACAGGAAAAAAAAAACCCCATGGATTTTCTCTTGTTTGGGCAGGTGGCTACTGCATGTTCCACATCAGTCAATGCAACTTAGGACAAGCAAGGAAAATAAACCACACCACACACCACACCATGCACACACACAGAGAGAGAAAGAGAACCTGCTGCTGGGATTCATCTCTTTTCCATGACCAGCCCCCCAAAAATAGGGATTTTTCTGTTCCCACTTGGTTGATGAGGAGTGGAAGAAAAGCCAGAGGTGGAAGGGGTTGGTTCATGCCAAGCTAAGGTTGAGCTGAGTGAGAAGGGTTTGTCCATGCCAAGCTAGAGCTGAGCTGAGTGAGAAGGGTTTGTCCATGCCAAGCTAGAGCTGAGATGAGTGAGAAGGGTTTGTCCATGCCAAGCTAGAGCTGAGTGAGAAGGGTTTGTCCATGCCAAACTAGAGCTGAGTGAGAAGGGTTTGTCCATGCCAAACTAGAGCTGAATGAGAAGGGTTTGTCCAGTTCATGCCAAACTAGAGCTGAGTGAGAAGGGTTTGTTCATGCCAAACTAGAGCTGAGTGAGAAGGGTTTGTCCATGCCAAACTAGAGCTGAATGAGAAGGGTTTGTCCATGCCAAACTAGACCTGAGATGAGTGAGAAGGGTTTGTCCATGCCAAACTAGAGCTGAGTGAGAAGGGTTTGTCCATGCCAAACTAGAGCTGAGCTGAGTGAGAAGGGTTTGTTCATGCCAAGCTAGAGCTGAGATGAGAGAGAAGGGTTTGTTCATGCCAAACTAAAGCTGAGTGAGAAGGGTTTGTTCATGCCAAACTAGAGCTGAATGAGAAGGGTTTGTCCATGCCAAGCTAGAGCTGAGTGAGAAGGGTTTGTTCATACCAAACTAGAGCTGAGCTGAGTGAGAAGGCTTTGTCCATGACAAACTAGAGCTGAGCTGAGTGAGAAGGGTTTGTTCATGCCAAACTAGAGCTGAGCTGAGTGAGAAGGGTTTGTCCATGCCAAACTAGAGCTGAGATGAGTGAGAAGGGTTTGTCCATGCCAAACTAGAGCTGAGCTGAGTGAGAAGGGTTTGTCCATGCCAAGCTAGAGCTGAGTTTAGTTAAGCAGCAAAAAATAAACAATCATTAAAAAAGGGTTAAAAGAAGTTCACCTAAGTAAAACACAACAATACAAAGGAGGACAAATCAGAACCCAAGCCCCCACCAGCCCATGCCATTGAGTTGTCATCCTTTCTTTGCTCTTGGTTAGCTTCATTCTCCTTTCTCCATGGGCTTTACTTGCTCTGGGGTGATCAGGTACCTTCAGCCTGCAGCCAGCTCAGGCTGATTTCCCCCCCCCTACAAAAAAAAAACCAACCCAAAACAACAACAACAAAAAAACCAAACCCAAGAAGAACCCCCCCAAAAGTGCTCGTTCAATGCCTACAACCAATCTGCATGCTGGCATGTTGTGACCAGGACCATGCATGAGGACTCATCCCCACCAGACACTCCACCTGTCCACAGCAGAGTCTCTTAAGCCATACAATTCCAGGTTCTCCACTCTCTTGGGAGAGGAAGCCTCTGAGGTTGACCATGTCCTTCACTGCTCCATCCCAGAGGGGAGGTGACCTTGCCAGTAGGAGACATCAAACCCAACCACAAGAAGAAGAACCGAGGAGATTAAATACTTGTGTGTGGACATTGAACAACTTCTCCTTTTAATTACTGTTGATTTGGTTTGCTTCTGTTGGTTTTTGGTGTCCCATCCATCCATTCCTCTATCATTCACACACTCTGGACCTCTGGCTCGCTTGTCAGCTCCAAGCACAAGCTGGTCTTGCATCCCACAGCATTCCTCAGCCAGCTCAGTCCTCACTCAATCTTCATCCTACAGCCACCAACCAACTCTTGGGCTTGGGTTTATTGCCATTTCTTCTTCTAGAGAGAAATACTCAACCCAAGTTGCATCTTCTCTCTGCTGGCAGGGATCTGGGGAGCTGTGGTCCCACCCTGGAGCTGGGGATGTGGTCATTTAGCTCAGAGCCATTGAGATTCCTTCTCTAGGTGGGAACACAGAGCTTCAGGTGGCTTCCCAAAACTCCTTAACCCTTCCTTCTCCTGGTAGCAGTGTGGTCACAGCTCTGCTCCTGGCTGGGTTCACCTCACTGCTGTTTGGAACCCAACCCAGGGAAGGAGCAGGGTGGAGAACTAGCTTTTGGGTGCCTTCACTTTCTTCTCATTTCTTCCACTTCCATAGAATGGCAACCAAAACAGCTCCAGAGCTTGGGGAGGACTCAGAGCTACCTCTTGCCTGCTCTTCTTCTCGCTGCAGCAGCTCACTAATGCCACAGAAGCATCATGCCCCAAAGGCCAAGCATTTCTGTTTCTCCATCCCCAGGCTCAGACATGTCCCAGCTCCTGGTGTTCCTCAGGACTAAGCCAACTCTCAGCCACCTCCTCTCTGGTGGAGATGATGGTTTTGCTTTGTGGTTCCTCAGGGCTAAGCCACCTCCTCTGTGGTGGAGATGATGGATTTGGTTTGTGGCTCCTCAGGGCTAAGCCAACTCTCAGCCACCTCCTCTCTGGTGGAGATGATGGATTTGGTTTGTGGTTCCTCAGGACTAAGCCAACTCTCAGCCACCTCCTCTTTGGTGGAGATAATGGTTTTGCTTTGTGGTTCCTCAGGGCTAAGCCAACTCTCAGCCACCTCCTCTCTGGTGGACATGATGGTTTTGCTTTATGTTTATTTTTGATTGAGGGCCAGCAGGCTTGGGGAGCAGATCTCCATGCTTCCACCACCCTGGAGGTGTTGAGATGCAGCATGGTCCAAATTCAGGGTACTCAGAACAGCAGGGGGAGGAAAAAACCCAATCCAACCCCAACCTAAACCCCAAGAGAAGAGAACCTGATGGCAGCATCAATCTCAGTGCAGAAACCTCACAGCCCAGCCACCAACCAAGCAAGAGTCCCTCAGCCAACAAAGCCACCAAGAAGCCATCCAGCAGCCATCTGAGGACCACGCTTGGGTGGCCCTGAGCATCACCACCTTTTTGGGTGATGGAGTTGGGAGCAGCAGCTCCCCAAAAACCTTTTCTTGCTCTCCTGTCAGCTCTTGCCCCACCAGCCCAAGTTTGCTCCATCCCATCTGTACAGGCTCCATTGTAAACAGCACAAAAGCCCTGAGAACACCCACAAAAAGACAAAAAAAACCCCAAACAGCTAAACAAGTGTGGTTGAACTTTTTAAGAGAAGACTATAAATAGTGTAAGATATCATTTTATTTTATCAGCATGCCTTTTGTAAATACAGAGACCTACAAAACACACACACAAAAAAAAAAGACCAAAAAAAAAAGACTAGAATGGCTTCTGGCTGATGCCATTGCCCATGGTTAGGTTTATTTTTTTAAGATATCTGTTGTGTTTTTTTTTCTTAGATAATAACCAGCCCCCCAAAGAAAAGGATAAACACCCCAAAACCACCCAAAAGAGGAAAAAAACACCACGAACCAGGGGAAAAACAGCCCAAACCAAGAAAAGAAACCACCCAAACAGGAAAAAAAACACCCCAAACCAAGAAAAAACCCCACCCAAACCAGGGAAAAACCCACCCCAAACACCCCAAACCAAGGGAAAAAACACCCCAAACAGGAAAAAACACCCCAAACACCCCAAACCAAGAAAAAAACAACACCTAAAACAGGAAAAAAACATCCCAAACCAGGGAAAATATCCCAAACCAAGAAAAAAAATCCAAAACCAAGGAAAAAAACACCCAAAGCAGGGAAAAAGCACCCAAAACCAGGGAAAAAAACACCCGAACCAGGAAAAAACACCCAAAACACCCCAAACCAAGATAAAAACCACCCAAAACACCCAAATCCGAGGAAAAAAACACCCAAAGCAGGTGAAAAGCACCCAAAACACCCAAAACCAGGGAAAAAACACCCCAAACCAGGGGAAAAACACCCAAAACAGGAAAAAACACCCAAAACACCCCAAACCAAGATAAAAACCACCCAAAACACCCAAAACCAAGGAATAAACCACGCAAACTAGGAAAAAACACTCCAAACCAAGAAAAACACCCAAAACAGGAAAAAAACACCCCAAACCAGGGAAAAAAACACCCAAACCAGGGAAAAAACCACCCAAAACCAGGGAAAAAACACCCCAAACAGGAAAAAACACCCTAAACCAGGAAAATAACACCCAAAACAACCCAAACCAGGAAAAAACCCCGAAAATACCCAAAACCAAGGGAAAAAGCACCCAAAACAGGAAAAAACCACCCAAAACCAGGGAAAAAACACCCTAAACCAAGAAAAAACCCACCCAAACCAGGAAAAAACACCCCAAACACCCAAAACCAGGAAAAAAC
>VWZO01006440.1:64571-95757 GCA_013396975.1 Bucco capensis | reverse complement strand
TGCAATGGCTCCAGACAAGGAGACTCCACAGGCTCCTGGGCAGCCTGGGCCAGTGCTCTGGCACCTGCACTGCAAACAAGTTCCTCCTCAGCTTAATACTAAACCTCCTGTGGTCCAACTTGCTCCCATTCCCTCTTGTCCTACCATTGGATGCCATTGAGCAGAGCCTGGCTCTCTCCTCCTCACACTCACCCTTAACATATTTCTAAGCATTGCTGAGTTCTCCTCTCAGTCTCCTCTTGTCCAGGCTGAAGAGACCCAGCTCTCTCAGCCTGTCCTCCTGGGGCACATGCTCCACTCCTTTCAGGATCTTGCTGGCCCTGTGCTGGACTCTCTCCAGCAGCTCCCTATCCTTCTGGAGCTGAGGGGCCCACAACTGGACACAGCATTCCAGGGGAGGCCTCCCCAGGGCAGAGGAGAGGGAGAGAATAACCTCTCTGGATCTGCTGGCCACACTCCCTACCCTCCAGCAGATCCACTCTGCCTCCTAGCTTGGTGCCATCTGCAAACTTCCTGAGGGTGCACTGGATCTCCTCATCCAGGTCATTGGTAAAGACACTGAACAGTGCTGAGCCCTGGGGAACCCCACTGGTGACCTGTCACCAACTAGAACGAACCCCACTGACCACTAATGTGTCATTGCAGTGAGTACAATAGAAATGGTGAGGCTGGTAGGGAAAAAAAGCTCCCAGTGCATTCGTACCCTGAAAGGTTTCCCTTCAGGTCTGTTGTGCTGCTCCATGCCTGTTAGAAGTTGGAATGGCTACAGCTTTCAGGAAGAAGAAGGAAATCTGCTCTTATGTCATGGCTTGTCTTTTGGGCACAGGTCTGTGTGATGTGCTTGCTGGTGTTTACAGCCAGAGCTCCAGCCTGGATGTATTTTTAGAATCTAGATTCCAGCTCAGAAGTCTGAGCTTCTGGAGACTTGTCTTTTCCCCCATGTGATGTGTTAAATGATCTTGCAAAGCTGGTGCCCTTTTCTCTCCTGGGAAATTAACTAGTGCCCTGCCCATCAGAGAAGAGCAAGGCAGATGCTTCTTGTGAGCTTGCAGCATCTCAGCCAGCCTGGGACTGTCCTGGTGAGCTCAGTGCAACTTCCCATCACTAAAAGGTCCTGGAATACCAGTAAATCATGTTGTTGCTTCTCTGCTGTTGAAGTGGGAACAAGAGCTCTTTTACAAGTGCACCAGCCAGTCTTCCAAGAACTTCAGCCTCAGACCCTCTGGAAATGGCAGAGATTTTCTAGCCCAGCAATCTGGCCCTTGTGCTAGGATATCTCTGTGAAGCTGTGTCCTTCCTTGTCGCTTCCAGGAGGACATGGAGGTGCTGGAGTGTGTGCAGAGAAGGGCAAGGAAGCTGCTGAAGGGTCTAGAGCACAAGTGTGCTGAGGAGCAGCTGAGGGCACTGGGCTTGCTTAGTGTGGAGAAGAGGAGGCTCAGGGGAGACCTTCTCACTCTCTGCAACTCCCTGACAGGAGCTTGGAGCCAGCTGGGGGTTGGGCTCTTCTGCCAAGGAACAAGTGACAGGACAAGAGGAAACAGCCTCAAGTTGCACCAGGGGAGGTTTAGGTTGGCCATGAGGAAAAATTTCTTTGCAGCAAGAGTTGTGTGTGCGTGTGCCAGGCTGCCCAGGGCAGTGCTGCAGTCACCATCCCTGGAGGAGTTAAAAAGCCCTGGAGCTGTGGTGCTGAGGAACATGGCTTAGTGGTGCCCTGGCAGTGCTGGGCAATGCTTGCACTTGATGATCTTAAAGGTCTTTTCCAATATTAATGATTCTGTGTGACCGCTTTACCTCTCAGATCTTTTAAACTCCACAGTACTCTTTTTGTGGCTGGGTTCTGTCTGTTTCAGTGGTTTGTCACCATCTCCATGGCACCCAAGCATCCCCTAATGACAAGTGCTTCACTCAGTGAGAGCACTCAGACATGAACCTCTCTCTCTCTTTTTGCTTGGAGGGGAAACATGTGCCCCTGATCCCCTGGCAGAGGAAGTAAACCAAGTTCCCATTTGCTGTGCTGAATGGTAGATAAGTTACACCCTTAAAAGCAAATGAAGAAGCAGTAATTTGTGACTTCTCTCTGAAGTTCCTGTTGTGGATGTTCTTTCTCTTCCCTGAATTGAACGGAGAACAATGCCAGATTTCTTTGAGAGATCCTCTGTGTGCTGAGGGATTGCTCTTCCCCTCACCTTGGTCATTTTCACATCTTTTAGAGAAGGAGAAGGAGGCTGCTCATTCTTTTCAAGCCTTCCTTCTGAGGTTAATATGGTGCTAAAAATTCTTTGGCAGATGAATAATGAAGTGCATAGGAAGTGAGAGATGCCTTTGCTGAGGTGTTCTGGGCAGCTTAGGCCAGGGCTCTACACCGTCACACCAAACAACTTGCCCAGCATCACCTCCAGGTGCCTTTGCAATCTCTGCACACAAGGACACTCCCCAAGCTCTCTGGGCAGCCTGGGCCAGGGCTCTGCACCCTCACACCAAACAACTTGCTCCTCCTGCTCCGCTGCAAGCTCCTGGCTTCCAGTGTGTGCCCATTGCCCCTTGGCCTGGCCCTGGGCACCCCTGAGCAGAGTGTGGCTCCAGCCTCTTGCCCCCTGCACCCTTCAGCTCTTGCTCAGCATGGAGCAGTTCCCCTCTGGCTCTGCTCTGCTCCAGGCTCAGCAGCCCCAGGGCTCTCAGCCTTTCCTCCNAGCAGGTTGCTAGGGCTAGGACAAAGGCTGCACTCATGATCTTCAAGGGCTCTTCCAGCTGTAACTGTTCCAGGATTCTATGAACTTCCATGGCTCCAAAAGAATGTGCATGAGCAGGAGCCTGCTTCAAGAAGCATTCATGTAAAAGCAGGCAGACTGGAAGCTTGGGGGTTAAAAGCTCCTGATAAAAATCCTTGTTAGTCAAGCAGTCTCTGCTTGCCATGCAGATTTTCTGCTCTTGCTGCAAGGGACAGAAAAATCATCAGGAACCTTTTTATTTCATCTTTCAGCCTGACATCTTCCCAAACAAACCCAGGGTATGAGGTAAGGGACCTGTCTGTGCTCCTTTCACTGGAAGGAGGAGATAGAAATGGCTAACAAGGAGGAAGGAAAAGAACAGAAGAGAAGAATGGTCTGAAGATAGAGGCCACATTGTTTCTAAAGCTCAGTAGGAATTCCAGCCTTTTATTCCCAGTCATCAGCAAAGTCCAGCAGCATTTAAAGCCACATACTGGTTGCATTTTATAGTAGGATATTCCACTTTACTGCATGTTGCTTCTAAACTATAAACCTATCAGTGCTCCCATGCATCCTCTGAAGCTTGTAATGATGCTTCAAATAGTTCATTAAATACTTCACAGCAGGGCAGGCTCTTCTAAACAGAGCAGTTATGGCTCAGTTCTTACCTGCACTTGGTTTTAGCATGAACTCAGGATCAAGATGCCAGGCACCATGATTTAAAGCTCACAACCCAACCAAGGAGGCAGAATCAAAGTGCTCAGCATCCTGTACCACAGAATGAGAGGCAGAGGAAACACAATAGACCTCGTATTGCTGGAAAGCAGAGTGAGATCTAGTGAGCAGGATCAGCATGGCTGCAAAAGGAACCAACTCTAGGGCCTACTTCTGTACCCTGTGAGCAGACTCTCCATTCCCAGCTCTGCTGTCCTCCTCAAACACTCAGCAATCTGATTTTCCTTCTTCAGTGGGCAAAAACATTTGCATTTCTTCCCCCAAATCAGAAAACTCAATTTCAGTTTCTTCTATCTTACAAGTTCAAGGCTGGACAGACACTGTGCTTGGCTCATTTGCAGGAGTGTTTGCCCCTCTCATTCCTCTTTAGAAACACACCAAGCAAAGTGGTAGCTTGAAAAGTGAAGGCAGGGAGCTCTCACTAGAGGCATCACAGCAGTTCCCACTGCCCTGTTCGGGCAGCCATCCCCTTCAACTACAGCCTCAGGTATGGTCAAGTGCAGAGGAAAGACAGACAAAGAAGAAAGAACACAGCTGTGCAAACCAGCTTCAAGCTAAAGAGTCTGAGGGACTCAAAGAATCTATTCCAGCAAGTAGAAACATCCCAAAGCTCTCCACAGACCCCCAAGAATCCATTTGTCACGCTCCAGAGAGCACAAAGGGCACTTTCATCAACTCCTTTCCCCCAGCTCTCTACAATTGCCAGCCCTGCAGCTCTCTAAGGGCAGAGCAAAAGACTTTCACTCTTCCAAGCATCTCACTTGCTGTCTCTTTAAATGTAACTTCCTCAAACTCCAGCTCAGGATATACTTATTCATCTGCTGGATCATTGTCAGCAGCAGAGAGACACAAGCTTGAAGGCAGGATTCCTTACTGCCCTCCTCAGTGGCAAGCTGAACAGGGGAGGGAAAGCAGGAGCCAGGCAGACCCCTCCCAAAAGAAAAGCTGTTTGTTCGAGGGCAGAGAGAAGGCTGCAAGGCAAAAGAAGTCTCCAAGATCCTTCCCCTGTCTGCAGACAGAACACAATCACTGCTGGCTTAATGCAAGGAGGCAGGACTCAGAGCCTCCCAGGCTGTTGCCTGCCCAAAGCTGAGCAACATAGCAAGCACTCAGGGGGTTTGCTCTCTCAAGTCTTTGCACTCGTGCATCTCCTGCAGCTCCTACTCTTGTGTTTCACTTGGTTTGTTCAGACTGGGGAAGAGGAGGCTGAGGAGAGATCACATCATGCTCTACAGCTTCCTGAGGAAGGGAAGCAGAGGGGCAGGAGCTGAGCTCTTCTCTCTGGTGCCCAGGGACAGGAGCTGAGGGAACAGCATGTAGCTGTGCCAGGGCAGGGTTAGGTTAGCTATTAGGCACAGGTTCTTCCCCCAGAGGGTGATGGAGCACTGGCCCAGGCTCCCCAGGGCAGTAGTCACAGCACCAAGCCTGACACAATTCCAGCAGCACCTGGACAATGCTCTCAGACACATGGGGTGATTCTGGAGTTATCCTGTGCAGAGACAGCAGTTGGACTTGCTGATCCTTGTGGGTCCTTTCCCACTCAGGAGATTGTAGGATTGGATGATTTCCTACAGCTTGCTCTCTCCTCCAAGAGAGCCACAAACCCTAAAGCATTGGTATCTGGGTGGCTTTAATGACAACTTTGTAAGTCAAAGGTTTCTTTGCAAATCCATTCCATTTGACTGCCACTTGGAAACCAAAGTGACCTCATTTTGATGAGCTACCTCTAAATTAACTCCCAGAAAACATCCTTCTGCCCATTTTTACACCTGGCACTATAAAACATAATTTCCTTCAGCACACTGGGATTAAAGGTCACACCACAAACAGAGGCAACCTGAACTCTGGATGGATTACATGGCAATTCACAGCTGATACACTCAGATCCTGCAGGGAATGCCAAACTGCTCTAGAGAGGGAAGCAAAGACAGGTGGGGCTGATAAAACCATGCAAGAGTGACCACAAGGGCTGATAAAAACCTATCTATGGGCAGCAGCTGGAGAACTTTGCAAGTTTACATCTCCAGTTCCTAGTTAGATGTACACAGTGGTTAAGGGATACAGCAAAATCTCTTCTCCTTTAGAACAAGCTGAGGTAGACAGAGCACAGGGAATGTGACAAGTGCCAAGTCCTGCAGTTAGGTGACAACAACCCCATGAATGCTCCAGGCTTGGGGCAGAGCCCAGCAGAAAAGGACCTGGAGGTGTTGGTCAACAGCAGCTGAAGATGAGCCAGAGATAGTAACTCCCAAACCTCCTCAATACAGGTAAGTAGGACATTTCTCCTCCTCCTTTCTGAGGAGTTCTGGTTACAGAAACTCCAGACAATATGCATCATTTAGCATGGAACAGATGCTGTTCAAGTTTCTTGTCCCCATTAGCTATCCCTGGCCCTGCCTGTCCCCTACAAAGTGACACACATTCACCAGGCTGAGCAGGCAGCTAATCAGCAGCACTCAGACCCCAATGGGACAGAAAGCTAAAAGCTAGGACAACAAATAACTTCCCCCCTGAGAATGTTTTCTACTGAAGGCAGCTTTCCACCAGTGCCAGGAGATAGATAGCCCTTCCCAATCACAAACTCACCTCCTTCCCCACCAGCCACACATTCCACCAAAGCCAATGCACAAAGCCCAGAGATTAAAGACTCTCTTTATGGGAGCCACTTCCTCCAATTTCATTATCTGCCAACCACGACTATTTTAAAACCACTCAGCCTGACCACACAAGCTCAGACACTTCTCCCTGTTCAACCAGAAAATTACAGCCAGCAGGATGGAGCAAAGTCATCCCATCAAAGGTAACACATGGTGTTATCCTGGCAGGTGAGTAACCTCCTTCCCACCTTGGCAGAGGTTATATTTCCCCTCAGAAGCATTTCCTTTTACACAGTGGTTAATCCACCCAACAATTTGCTGCTTTCAGTACACAACACTTACAAACCCTCCAGTGTCCCAGGAGCTGTATATACACCATCTTTGGCAATTGCTATGCTGTTTCCCACCTGGAACTAACTGGAATTCCCATCCCGTGCCTCAGGACCTGCAGACTCAGCAATCCCCATTCTCCTATTCCAAGTGGCAGTTGAAGCCTGTCCTAAACACAGCAGCAGGTAACAACTCCCAGAATGGACACAGCATGAATTCTGGCAGAACAGCCTGGCAACATCCCAGCTATAAAATCTCAGAGTGGTATCTTCTTTATTTTTACAAGCAGGCAGGTCTCTGTGACCCGAACAGGGGATTTCTGCAGCCAGGGTTCATCACCCACTGTGGCAGATTCACATTGCTGAAGTACTTTTAGTGCCAGCTAACTGTTTCAGACACTGGCTCCTGCAGAGAATAAAGGCTGAGAGGAAAAAAAATGCCTGTCTCACACCCACCCGTCCAGACAGCAGCAGCTTCTCCCTGCACCATCAGACAGCAGCACCTATCCAACCTCCCACACCGGGCTAGTGCTCCCAGCCAAGGCCAGCTTCGGCTTGAGGGGGGGTGGGGGGGTTCATTCTGGGGACTGGGTCTTAATTTTGACCCTGCCACCACATCTGAGGGGCGAATGAGAGGGCCAGTCCCTCTCTGTCTATCGAGTGCAGGCCTATAGACTGGGCCCTCCGGCTAGGCGGGAAAGCCGCTGCCCCTGCCCGGCCGCTCCCCTCTGGGCACAGCTCCTCACCTCCCACCCTGCTCCCGGGACACAACAAAACCAACACAGCCAACCCGGGCTAGGAAGACAGCACCCAGGAGCTCCCTCCCAAACCCACCGCAGCATCCCCTCAAACACCTCACACCTGCCGCAGCGGCCTCCACCGCCTCCTCCTCCCCCGCAGGGCCGGGCCTCACCGCTGCTGGGGGTTACCTAAGGGCTCAGGCCGGGAGTGGGTGTGTCTGCGGAGGGGTCGCCGCCGCCGCCGCAGCCCTCCCATCTCCCCTCACCTCTCTGCCGCCGCCGCCTCCAGCGACGCAGGCCCAGGGGCGCCGCCGGCACCGGCACCTTCACCACCTCCTCCATGCCGGGGGCCTGGTGGCACCCCCCTGATTCTCTAACACCGCCTCCGCCCGCGTAGGGGCCGCCCCCGCCCGCACCGGGCCGCCCACTGCGTCAGCTCCGTAAGGGCCGCTACGCACCCAGCGGTCACCATGGTAACGGCTAGCGACCGGGAGGGGAGCGTGTGCGGCGGCGCCCCCTGGCGGGGCTGAGGCGGCAGCGCGGGCGGGAAGAACCTTCCCAGAGAACCTCCTAGGGCCAGGGTGGCCTGAGCTGTGCCTCCGGGGGTGGGGGACACCTGAGCTCGGCTAATGGCCCCATCACCACCATCCTCCTTCACAGCCCCTTCCGTGAGGGAGGAACGTGCCTTTCCCCTTTGCAAGTTCCCACTAGAGGAACCGGCCTGTCCCACAGCATGGGGCGGCTGCAGGGCTCCCTGNCAGTGAGGAGCCCAAAGCTGAGCCCAGCATTGGAGCTGTGGCCTCCCCAGTGCCCAGTGCAGGAGGACAATCACTTCTCTGCTCTCAGGAGAATCCCTGGCATGGAGGAGGAGGAGGCTTCAAACTCTAATGTGACTAAAGTGGAAATAAGGTTTTGTTGTCTGTAAGAACTCTGTGCAGCACAACCAGCTGATGCTGTTGGGCCACCTGAGCCCTACTGCCTCCTGCTCACAGGGATACCTACCCAAAATCCTCACCAGGGTGAATTTACCTCACCAACCTTCCCCTGGTTATGGCATTTGGGTGGGAGGAAGGACAGTGGTGGCCTGGCTCAGACACAGCAGTGACCTGAAGGTGGCAAGTACCAAAGTACCAGCCAAGGACATCATTCAGATGCTCTTATTGCAAAGAGACTAGAAAAGTGGCCCAAAATAAAGAAATGATCTCCTGTGGTTAGGAATGCATGCCCCAGAAAACAGCTCAGCTGATTCAGCAGGGGAGAGCAGCATATACCTGCCTGTCTATTCCTCCTTAAAGCAAGTAGAGCAGCCTTCAAATGGTCTGCTGGCTGCTATCAGCACACCTGGAAAAGCAAACCAGCCTGACAGTGCTAGAGGTGGGAGAAAAACATTCAGCAGAAGCTTTGAAGCTCTGCTATTCATTTCTGCTGAGGTCTTTGTACACTGCTCAGGCATAAAAAAAACCCCCACACTCAGGCTCATTTGAAGTCCCTTTATCTTGCCAGACAGGTGTAAAGTGGCTCTGGTTTGGATGAAAAAGCTGCTGCCAAATATAGGATTTCCACAAATCATTTTCAGCTGGCATGTGGCACTTCCAAGGTCTCCTTCAGCACAAACTGTTCTCCCCAAAGCAGTGCCAACCTGGTGGGCAGGAGTGCTGCAACCTGGAGCAAACAGAAGCAAGAGTCTCAGGGGGAAAAAAAAACCCAACCTGTGACTATTTGATTAAGGAAAATACAATCAGGAGCTGCTAGAGGCTTTCAAGTAGTGGTATAGAGGGTACAGCAGCCCAGATCCTGCCAATGAATGTACACAAGTCATCACAGGCAATTAATCTCCTACAGCTCAGGCTTTCTGCTTGGGAGCAGCCCCAGATGTCCCTGCCTAACTCTGCTCCACAAAAGAACTGCCAGTTTAGGCAAGGGCCAGGCTGTATTTATAGCACAGCTCCAGCCACTGAGGACATCACAGCTATCAGCAGGTCTGCCTTGCTTCTAGGGCACTGACACAATTCACCAACAAATGGGGACTTTCAGTGTAAGCCTATGTCCTTCACACTCCCTCAAGGAGGAGTTCTTCCTAAAGGAAGGACTTCACACCCCTCAGCCATGACCCATCCCTGCCCTCCTCTCACTGCACTCAGGGTAATTACTACTTGCCAGCAAAAAGCTGCTCTATTAAGGCATTCATGGGAGAGAGAGAGAGAGAGAGAGAGAGGTGGGATGTTTGCTAAGCCCCCAGAGAACCACTTTAGCCCTGCTGAACCCCATGCCCACCTCCATCCTCTGTAGCAAGGGGAAAGGACATTAACCAAGCAGAGGAACAGCAAGGAGTTTGGATTTGAAGTGCCCAGGGCAATGATGTGGAGAAGCACAGACACTAGTGACAGGTCCTGCATCTTCAGAGGGATGCAAGAGAGCTGAGTTACAGCAGCAAGGAGACATAGATCAGCCAGATTATCACAGTGGCTAGCTCAGCTCCATGCCTCTCAGGGTGCACTGCTCCAGCTTTGCTTTATTGCCTCTCCATCAGGACATCACCTCCATGAACAGGCTGCCAGCAGCTGCACAACAAAACCTGCAGCAGCAGCACAGCCTTCATAAATTACCAACCCTCTGTGTCCCTCTTCCCCCTTGGACTATTCTACATGCTTTGTATGGTGAAGCTCAGCTGAAGAATAACCCAAGAACAAGAAGGAAGGAGGAACTCTGTGGTGTTCTTTAAGCTGGAGTGTGTCAGATAGATGGGTTTGTGACAGACACTGGCCATGCTCTGCTGGCACATGCTGTAAGGCTTCTTACAGGGCATATGTGTAAGTGATATTCATAGAATCCTAGAATGGTTTGGGTTGGAAGGGACCTCTGGAGCTCATCTAGTGCAACCCCCCTGCAGTGGCCAGGGACATCCCCAACTAGAGCAGCTTGCCCAGAGCCCTGGCAAGCCTCACCTGCAATGCCTCCAGGGATGGGAACTCAACCACCTCCCTGGGCAACCTGGGCCAGTGTTCCACCACCCTCGTGGGGAGCAACTTCTTTCTAATGTCCAGTTTAAATCTACTCTTCTCCAAATTAAAACCATTGCCCCTTGTCCTTTCACTGCAGGCCTTTGCAAACAGGCCCTCTGCAGCCTGCTTGGAAGTTCCCTTTAGGTACTGGAAGGTCACTAGTAGTTCCCCTGAAGCCTTCTCTTCTCCAGGCTGAACANAACAGCCTCAAGTTGTGCCAGGGAAGGTTTAGGTTGGCCATGAGGAACAATTTCTTTGCGGCAAGGGTTGTGTGTGCCTGTGCCAGGCTGCCCAGGGCCGTGCTGGAGAAACCATCCCTGGCTGTGTTGAAGAAGCATGCAGCCATGGCACTGCATGGCATGGTCTAGTGGTGTGTTGCTGTTAGATCAGCTGCTGGAGTCAATGATCCTAGAGGTGTTCCCCAGCCTTACTGAGTCTATGAGTCTCTAAGTGCAGCAGCCAGCCAGGGATGGTGCAGAGCTGCTCTGTCACCACAGCCATGGCCTCAGTGATTGCAGCTCTCCAGGCCCAGTGAAGAGCCCACAGGGCTGAGGGCAGCCTTGGCAGAGCTCCAGACATCCCGGAGATGTGCCAGCAGCACACAGGAAGGATGCACTCCATGGAGAGCCCATCCAGCTCTGCTGAGCTCCAGCCTGAAGCAAGCCAGGGAGAGTCTGAGATTAAGGATTCCCATTCCCCTAAACCTAAAAGCAAACCAAATCCTTCTCTGGGGAAACTTGGAAAAGTAACAGGGCTCTGCAATGTGCAAAAGGCAGTGCTTCTAACCACCCAAACATCTGCTGTCTGCTGCAGGGTGAACCTCATCACCCCTGCAGGCATTGGCTCAGGTTCACTTCTCCTTCTTCACAGGCTAAACCTGCCTTCAGGTCACTTTTTGGGTGGGCACAAACTCTCACCACCAAATGATCATCTCACAGCTTTAGGAAACAAAGCCACCTCTAGGCTGCTTCTGGTGCCAGCTCTGCTGCAGCAGGAAAACAGGATGATGCCAGAGTGGGCTGCAGGGA
This sequence comes from Bucco capensis, assembly GCA_013396975.1. Taxonomy (NCBI): domain Eukaryota; kingdom Metazoa; phylum Chordata; class Aves; order Piciformes; family Bucconidae; genus Bucco; species Bucco capensis. Next base: position 84,618 of record VWZO01006440.1, on the reverse strand, counting down.
GGAACAAACTTCCAAGCCCTTCCAGAGGAGCCTCAGGGTGATGGTTGCTATTGTACAGAGAGCAACAAGGGTCCTGACAAAATGGTTGTGTCATTCCCAAAGGGAAGGTCACCAGGGACAGGCTGTCACCAAAAGATGAACCATGCCACCACTTCCAAATTCCTTTCAGAGGCAAACACTCCAGTTCCTCACCCACCATCTCACACTCTTTCAGGAATCAGCCAACCACTTTCCCACAGAAAAGCATCTCCAGGTCCAAGGAACACCACACTCAGCTCCCTTCAGATGATGCCCATGCCAGGTACAACCAGCACTGGGTAGGTGCTTTCAGAAACCAAAGCCAGAGGGACTCTGTTCCCCATTTTCCATCACATCAAGCACAAAGTGCCTATGTTTGGTGCTAGCTGTGCCTCCCCAGCCTGCTTCTCAGCTCTCCTTCCCTCCCCAGCATGACTCCCTCCTGCAGTCAGCCAGAGCCTCCAGCCTCCACCTCCTGCTACCAGGGTGTTTCTAAACCAGAGCCTTCAGGCTGAGCCTGCTTGGCTTAGGAGAAGCTACCCAGATCCTTCATTATCCACCATCAGATCTGCCCAGAACCCTGCTCTGCCTTGATGCCTACAGGAGCAGCTGCAACCCCAACACACAAAGCCATCACCTCCCAGACTGGCTCCTCTGTCTTCTCCTTCCTCACTCTCCTGTGCCCTGCACTGGCACTGGCAAGCTCTCCAGGCAGGGTCTAGCAGGTGCTAATGTCCCAGCTGCTGCAGCACTGCAGAGAAACAGCAGCACTGAGGCCTTAACTAAACATCCCTGTCCTGATGGAGATGCTTCTCCTGTGCTCAGCATGCTGACAAAACCTGGAGCATCTGTGGCAGGAGGAAAGGCTGAGAGCCCTGGGGCTGCTGAGCCTGGAGCAGAGCAGAGCCAGAGGGGAGCTGCTCCATGCTGAGCAAGAGCTGAAGGGTGCAGGGGGCAAGAGGCTGGGGCCACACTCTGCTCAGGGGTGCCCAGGGCCAGGCCAAGGGGCAATGGGCACACACTGGAAGCCAGGAGCTTGCAGCTGAGCAGGAGGAGCAAGTTGTTTGGTGTGAGGGTGCAGAGCCCTGGCCCAGGCTGCCCAGAGAGCTTGGGGAGTGTCCTTGTGTGCAGAGATTGCAAAGGCACCTGGAGGTGATGCTGGGCAAGCTGCTGGGGGTTGGACTGGATGATGCTCAGAGCTCCTTCCCTCCTGCAAGCCACCTCCCACTCAGAGAGCCAGGGCACTGCCTGCCTGTACAGTGCTGTGACTGCCCTTTCAGCAGATTAAACCCACACTTGTCTGCACACATTTATTTCCCTGCCCTTGACAGAAAGCCTAGAAGCTCTTTTCTCCCCCAGGTTGCCTTTGGTAATTCAGCACAGCCCTGGCTGCTAATGATTCCAAGCACAAACTCATCCTCCAGCTGCTTTGCTAAATTTGTGCCAGCTCTAACTCTGGAAGCCAAGCCTCAAAGACTTGCTCTCAATCCTGCCAGCATTTCCCCCTTCTCCCAAGGACATTAGCCAGCATTACCCAAGCTGTGAACTCTTCAGCCCAGAAGTTTCTCACTGGGCAAGAGCTATCTTCACTGAAGAGGAACATTAAATAACATTCCACTGGAGTTCTCTCCCTGCTGGCTGAGGCTGCTCAGCAGAGCTCAGGACCTTTTTGTGCCCAGCAGCTGCAGGTGTCCTCTCTAGCAGAAACAAGAGGCTGAGTGGTGAAAGCACTGCTCATGCTACATTTGCCATCATCCTCCAGCTCTCTTGCACTGCTCCTTCTTGGACAAACTCATCACAACTAAGGTTAGAAGTGACCTGTAGGGATGATCCAGTGCATCCCCCCTGCTGCAGCAGGCTCAGCCCCAGCAGCTTGCCCAGCATCACCTCCAGGTGCCTTTGCAATCTCTGCACACAAGGACACTCCCCAAGCTCTCTGGGCAGCCTGGGCCAGGGCTCTGCACCCTCACACCAAACAACTTGCTCCTCCTGCTCAGCTGGAAACACTTTCAGCAAGAGAACATTGTCCTGTGCTGGAGTTTGCTTGGGTTTTGTTTGGTTTTTTTGCCTTGGATTGTAAAGTCTCATGGTTTGGCAGAGGATAAAAATGAACCATAAAGGCTCAGATGGGAGGAAAAATGCAAACCCACCAGCTTCCCATTCTGGGGACCTGACTCATGATGTGGTGTTGGCAGCTCTGGCAGCCCAGCAGAGGCCCTGCTTTCATATCACAGCACTGCCTAACCCAGGTGCAAGAGCCTGTCATTCTTTTTATCTCCTTGACCTCCCCCCCAAATTCCTACATGCTGCCTTTCATCCCCTCACCACCCACCTCTCAATGCCCTTGGCTCCATCCCCCTGGCTAAAACCTCCTTTGCAAGGAGAGCTGTAGCCCAGAAGTGAATCAGGATTTCCAGCAGGAGCTTTAGGGCTGTGGGATGCATTCACCCCCACAAGCAGGAGCTGCAGGGCTCACTCAGGAGGCTCTAACCCAGCTTCCCTACAGAAGAAGCCCAACCAAAACCCAAGCCATGAGAATTTACCCCCAAAACAAGCTTCTCCCTGACTGTCAGTAGCTTGCTCTAACCTCCTGTGCCAGGAATGGGTGCAGCAGGCTGGGCAAGTTGATGGTTCAGCTGTGTTGTGCCTGGCAGTGCTAGAGAGGAGCAGTGGGAAGAGAGCCCTGAGCCTGCCTCTTCCTCACCAAGCAGCACCTGCAGCCTCCCAGGCTCTCAAAGAAGCGGAATTGGGCCAGGAATGCTGCTGTGGGATGTGGGCACTGCAGGGAGGGTGCCACCACCCCCTCCCTGTTTGCCATGCCTCACATCATCAGGCTGATGCAATTCAAAAGCAGCCAGGCCACTTAGATAATTTCATTAGATCAAATGTTCTCCCTTCTCTGCTTGCTCAGGAACCTGCACATCTGCCCCTGGAGGTGATTCTCCCCAGGCCTGGGGCAGTTGTCCTGAACCAGAAGGTTGCACATGAAGGGTTCCTCTCTACCTCTGCTCCTGGCTTCTTTCCCATTCCTCACCCCAGGCTTCAGAGCCATCCCTCCATTGGCTAGGACCTCAAAGACCTTTCTAACCCACTTGGCTTCCAGCTCTGAAGTGCCAGAGGGCTTGTCTCTGCTCTCTCCTGCAGACTCTGCTTCCCATGGAGATCCTCCTCCTCTCACACAACTCCTGCACACAGCAGGGCACAGAGCAGTTGGGGCCACAGCCCATCAGGTAGATGTGAGAGGAACCTAGGAGCAAAGCAGAGGTGGCTAAGAAGACCAATATCCTGCAATAATTATCCTACAGAGAAGCACTGGTGGCTGAGAAGCTGGCCATGAGCAACCAGTGCACGCTGGCAGCCCAGAAGCACAATGGCATCCTGGGCTGCAGCAAGAGAAGCGTGGCCAGCAGAGCCAGAGAGGTGATTCTGCCACTGCACTCTGCTCTGCTCACACCTCCTCTGCAATACTGGGGCCAGCTCTGGAGCCCTCAACACACAAAGGCCATGGAGCTGATGGAGCAGGTGCAGAGGAGGCCACGAGAATGCTCAGGGGCTGCAACACCTCTGCTCTGAGGACAGGCTGAGGGAGCTGGGATTGTTCAGCCTGGAGAAGAGAAGGCTTCAGGGGAACTACTAGTGACCTTCCAGGACCTAAAGGGAACTTGCAAGCAGGCTGCAGAGGGCCTGTTTGCAAAGGCCTGCAGGGAAAGGACAAGGGGCAATGGTTTTAAATTGGAGAAGAGTAGATTTAAACTGGACATTAGAAAGAAGTTCCTCCCCACGAGGGTGGTGGAACACTGGCCCAGGTTGCCCAGGGAGGTGGTTGAGTTCCCATCCCTGGAGGCATTGCAGGTGAGGCTTGCCAGGGCTCTGGGCAAGCTGCTCTAGTTGGGGATGTCCCTGGCCACTGCAGGGGGGTTGGACTAGATGAGCTCCAGAGGTCCCTTCCAACCCAAACCTTTCTAGGATTCTATGAAGTTCCCAGCTTTCCCCTCCCAGACAGCATCTCCCTTGTGGTCCAAGCCCCTGAGACAAAGCAGAGCAGCTTTCCTCCTTCAAGTACTGGTTCTTCTGCACTTACAGCAGCAATGGAGATGTCCTAGAAGCACAGAATGGTTTGGGTTGGAACAGACCTTAAAGATCACCTAGTACCAACAGCCCCTGCCATGGGCCGTGTCACCACTGTGCCTTGAGTCTCCAGGAGGCTCTTGGTTTCTCAGAGGACAGCCTACCTCCCCATGGGTCTCTCCTCCAGCACCTCTCTAGCAGAGTCCTGCCATGCCACAGTGAGGGACACAGGGCAGCTTTGGGCTTTAGGATAGCCCAACACCCTTAGCCTTGCCCCAGAAGCACAAGCAGCCCAGCTGAGGTAGTCTTTAGGAGCTGCCCTCACCACCCAGAACCCATTGCTGCTAGAAGAAGAGCAGCAAAACCCAGGCTGATGTTCCCTTGTGCACCTTCAGGTCCAACTCCAGCCCAGGGAAGCAGCAGAAAGATCAAGTGTAAAGCAGTGAGGGTGGAGCAGCAGGCCAATGCCATGAAGCTCACTAAGGCCAAATGCCAGGTGCTGCCCCTTGGCCATAGCAACCCCCAGCAGTGCTCTAGGCTTGGGGAGCAGTGGCTGCAGAGCTGCCAGGCACACAGGGACCTAGGGGTGCTGAGTGACAGCTGAACAGGAGCCAGCAGTGTGCCCAGGGGGACAAGAAGGCCAATGGCATCCTGGCCTGGAGCAGGAACAGTGTTGGCAGCAGGAGCAGGGAGGTGATCCTGCCCCTTTGCTCAGCTTTGGGGAGGCCTCACCTCCAGTACTGCAGCCAGTTTTGGGCTCCTCACTCCAAGAGGGACATGGAGGTGCTGGAGAGGGGACAGAGGCTCCCAAGCTGCTAAAGGGCTTAGAACATAAGCCTGATGAGGAAAGACTGAGGGATCTGGGCCTGTTTAGCCTGGAAAAGAGAAGGTTGAGGGGAGAACTCATGGCTCTGTAACTACCTGAAGGGAGGTTGTAGAGAGGCAGGGACTGCTCTGTTCTCCCTGGTGGAGAGTGCTAGGACAAGGGGAAATGGATGGAAATTGCCCCAGGGGAGGTTCAGGCTAGACATTAGGAGGAATTTCTTTGCTGCAAGGGTTGTGAGCCATTGGAACAGGCTGCCCAGGGAGGTGCTTGAGTCCCCATCCCTGGAGGGGTTTAAGAGACAGGGAGATGTTGTGTTGGGAGCATCATTTAGCAGGTTGCTAGGGCTAGGACAAAGGCTGCACTCATGATCTTCAAGGTCTCTTCCAGCTGGAACTGTTCTAGGATTCTACATAGACTCTGCTGCACCTGCAGGGCTGCTGGCTTCCTCTTCAGAGGCATCACAAGGGAAGGGAAGCCTGAAGAGTCTAGAAATGGAACTCCTCTGCTGTATTGGCCATGGCCAGGGCAGAGCAGAGCTGAGGAGTGTGAAGCATTGTGAGCTGGGGGGGCTGGCACCACCCCAGCCCCAAGCCCTAGCTGTGCCCATTCCACTTGGCTCCCCTCATTTAAGCTCTTTGGTTCTGGAAGTCTCTAGTTCAGCAGCCACAGCATCAACCAATACAGCTGCCACTCAACTACCCCTTGCCCCAGCTCCAGTTCCAAACCTGTCAAGTCTTTCCCCCAAGAAGGGCTCTGTGATCTTTGCCCTGCAGCAGGCAGCTGGTGGGTATCACCTGTGCCAATCCCTGCTCCCTGTACAGCCCCAAAAACCAAGCTCCAGCCTCAGGAGGCAACACATGGATCGGGAAGAAGAGGAGGCTCAGGGGAGACCAATTCCCTGAGAGGAGGCTGGAGTGAGGTGGAAGTTGGTCTCTTCTCCCAAGGAACAAGTGATAGGACAAGAGGAAATGGTTTCAAGTTGTACCAGGGGAGGTTTAAGTTGGATATTGGGAAGAATTTCTTAACCCAGAGGGTTATGAGACATTGGCCCAGGCTGCCCAGGGAGCTGGTGGAATGCTCATCCCATGCTGCTGGGTTGCTTGGGGCCATGGTTGAGTGATGAGCATGGCAGTGTTGGGTGGACTCAATCATCTCAGACATCTTCTCTAACTACAATGATTGCTCCTATGAGGTGGGCAAAGAAGAAAGGACTGGAAAAGCTCAGGCTGGAGAGCAATCCCTGGCAGGTAGGCAGAGGAAGCAGCACCCACCCAGAAGGTGAGCAAGCAGAGTCAAAGCAGCAGCAGGGCCATGTCCCCTCTGGGGCAAGAGGGATGCTCCAGAGAACCAAACCCAGGGAGAGGAGAGAGGCTCTGAGAGCCAGGAGCTGCTCCAGGTGCTTTAGGAAGGAGAGCAGAGTGCTAAGGGCAATGGGCCAGATGGCTGGCACCCAGAACTTGCTGACACTTGGAGCCTTCAAACTCTTTCTTCTTTGGGAGCGGGTGGCACACAGCAGCAAGAGCAAGAGGATGACCTCTTCCCCCTTTCCCTCCTCTTCCAAGTGTTAGGACAAATCATCTCTGAATGGAAAAGGTCACACAAGCAGCAGGAGACAAGAGGCCCCTCCCCAGCAGCAGCCCTTCATCCCACCTCTCTCCTCCAGAGGCCACAGGCACCAGTGGCCATGCCATGGGCAAGTCACAGCCCTGCCACTCAACAGCAGCCCCCAGGCAATGTCCCAGCTCCAGGAGGTGGGAAAGCCAAGGAGCTGCTGGCTCTGGAGCTCAGGCTGTCTGTAGAACACCATCCCTCCTGGCCATGTTGTCTCAGAGATACATTTACACCTCTCCCTGACATTTCAAACCATCTGAGCCTTTTGGCTTTTCTGCTGCTTGTCATCCCTCTGCCAGGTCTTTGCTGCTTCTCCCAAAGTCTCCCAGCTTGATTTCCCTGCAAAGCCAGCTCCTTATTCCAACAGGTCCCAAACCTCAAAGCAAGGAGAGGGCAGGAGATTCTGCTACCATCTCCTTTCCTGGGGTGGGAGAGGTGCCAAGAAGCTGTCAGATCCTGACAGCCACAAACAACTCTCTGAAGGAAAGAGCTGAAAGAGATAGAAAACACCCCAAAAACCCTTGGCAGCCAAGGCAGCAGAGCTCCAACTGAGACAAGCAGCACTGTGGAATGCTGAAGGGAGCAGCTCTCAGCTGGGCTCTGAGGTCTATGGGGCACAGGTGGGGGTTTGGGGAACATCTGCACCCCTCAGGATGACCCAGGCTGCCTGCCACCATCAGCACCTTCCCCAGCAGCTCTCCCAGCCCTCCACAGGGGCTTGGGAAGGGAGGGTGGGCAGCAGCTGGGACCACAGGCTCCTCTTGCACTGCACATCAGCCCAGAAGGTCCAGCAGGAGCTGCAGGTCTCAAGGTGCTCACTGTGGGGGGCTCAGGCTGATGGACACCTCCCCAGCCATAGGACACACAGCTGGCAGGGACCAAAGCAGCCTTGCTAGCTCCTGGGACACTGTCCCTGAAGAGCACAGCCCTGTTTGCTCTCCACCCTCACCTGGGACACCAACACAGTTGCCTTGAAAGCAACTCAGGTGAGGAAGGATGTGCCCAGACAGGAGCTTCACCCCCACCCCCCCCGAGCCATCCCACAGCCAGCCCTGGGGCAAAGCCTGAGGAGCAGGGACAAGAACACAACAGGATGGTTCTGCTCCTGCTGCCACACAGAGCAGGAGGAATTGGCTCCACGCAGCTCCAGCCACAGAGCAACTCTAGAGCCCTTTGGACCTCCAGCACACCTAGAGCCCTGTGGAGGATGAGGAAGATGAGGAAGATGATGATGAAGGAGGAGATGATGAAGATGATGATGGAGAAGATGATGATGGAGAAGATGATTATGAAGATGATGAATATGATGATAGAGATGAAGATGAAAATGATGACGATGATGAAGATGATGATGATGACAATGAAGATGATGATGAAGATGATGGTGAAGATGATGATGGAGAAGATGAAGGAGAAGATGATGATGAAGATGAAGATGATGAAGAAGATGATGATGAAGATGATAAAGATGATGATGATGAAGATAATGATGAGGATAATGATGATGAAGATGATGATAAAGATGATGATGATGAAGATAATGATGAGGATAATGATGATGATGATGAAGATGATGATGATGAAAATCATGATGAAGATGATGATAAAGATGATGATGATGATGACAATGAAGATGATGATAAAGATGATGGTGAAGATGATGATGGAGAAGATGAAGGAGAAGATGATGATGATGAAGATGAAGATGATGGAGAAGATGATGATGAAGATGATGATGATGAAGAAGATGATAAAGATGATGATAAAGAAGATGATGATGAGGATAATGATGAGGATGAAGATGATGATAAAGATAATGATGATGAATATGATGATGAAGATAATGATGATGATGAAGATGATGATGATGAAAATCATGATGATGATGAAGATAACAAAGATGATGAAGATAATGATAAAGATAATGATGATGATGATGATGAAGATGAGGATGAAGATGATGGCTGTGAGTGCCAGCTGGGAGCTGCTGGCCCAGGCCTTTGAGCTGGCTGTGTAGGCAGCTACATCATGGAGCTCTGTTGCCAGAAGCTGTATGTAGCAGCAGCTCCCATCCTGAGTGCCAAGCTGGCATGGCTGCTGTTGAGCTAAACCCACACAAACAAACAGATGCTTACCCAAGCCAAGAAGATCTCTTCTACCAGCACCACTCACACTCCACAGGCTGGCCCAAGGCTGCTGCACTCTGGCTTCTTCCTTCCTCGTGGGCCTGTTGGGGAGGAGAAGATCATCAGCAGATCTTGGCCCCATCCCTCAGGGCAGTGGGAGGTTGGTCAGGAGCACCCACAGCCCCTCCATCTCCCAGCCACCTCCTTTGCAGCCCCTTCTGTGCCTGTCTGACAGCAGCTCAAACAGCAGCAACAGCAGCAGCCAAGTGCTGGCTGGTGGATGGAACTTGGAGAGAACCATCTGCAACTGGAGGAAGGCTGCAGCTCTCCTCCAGCTCTGGAGCCAGGGCAAGAAGCTCCACATCCATCACTGCCTAACCAGTGGGACATGCACTGACTGTGGTGGGCTCAGGCTGATGGACACCTCCCCAGCCATAGGACACACAGCTGGCAGGGACCAAAGCAGCCTTGCTAGCTCCTGGGACACTGTCCCTGAAGAGCACAGCCCTGTTTGCTCTCCACATTGGCAGCCAAACACACCCTCACCCTGGGATACCAAGACAGCAGAGGCAGAAATGTGCCTTGAAAGCAGCTTTAGTATTTCAGATGACCCCAGGAGACCCCATGGGGGGGGAGGGGGCACTCAGGCACATCAGTTCTGTGCTCCCCAGTTCCAGGAACCCTGAAGAGCACAGCCCTGTTTGCTCTCCACCCTCACCTGGGACACCAACACAGTTGCCTTGAAAGCAACTCAGGTGAGGAAGGATGTGCCCAGACAGGAGCTTCACCCCCACCCCCCCCGAGCCATCCCACAGCCAGCCCTGGGGCAAAGCCTGAGGAGCAGGGACAAAAACACAACAGGATGGTTCTGCTCCTGCTGCCACACAGAGCAGGAGGAATTGGCTCCACGCAGCTCCAGCCACAGAGCAACTCTAGAGCCCTTTGGACCTCCAGCACACCTAGAGCCCTGTGGAGGATGAGGAAGATGAGGAAGATGATGATGAAGGAGGAGATGATGAAGATGATGATGGAGAAGATGATGATGGAGAAGATGATTATGAAGATGATGAATATGATGATAGAGATGAAGATGAAAATGATGACGATGATGAAGATGATGATGATGACAATGAAGATGATGATGAAGATGATGGTGAAGATGATGATGGAGAAGATGAAGGAGAAGATGATGATGAAGATGAAGATGATGAAGAAGATGATGATGAAGATGATAAAGATGATGATGATGAAGATAATGATGAGGATAATGATGATGAAGATGATGATAAAGATGATGATGATGATGATGACAATGAAGATGANTGCACTGGATCATCCCCACAGGTCCCTTCCAACCCCAGCCATGGTGGGATGCAGGGATTCTGGGATCTGGAGCTCACTTAAGCATGGAAAGACTCAGGTATTTTTTCCTGAATGCTCTCTCCTCACCATAAACCACCAAGACACCAAGGACATGACCAAAAGCACATGCAAAGGCATAAAGAAGAGGATGTTCTCCCAAGCCTTTTTTTGCTTTCCTCTGCCCACGCTCCCCAGAGTTCCCTCCCCTGCAGCCACAAGGACTTCAATGTCCTCTAGCCCTTCTGCCTCAGGCCTGGCTGCTAATGGGGGCAACCCCTTCCCCTCCTCCTCCTCCTGCACAGGACAGTGAACCCTCCTACTTCCAGGGCACGAGGACACCTCTGTCCACCTCTGCTGGGCACAGGGCCAGGGACCTGAGGGCATCACAGCTGCCTGCCTATTGGCACAGCACCTCTGACTGTGACAGGGCTGTCCTGCAAATGACAGCTTGGCAAGACATGCAGAGCCTGCCTCTCCAAATGAGCCTGCTGTAATTAGTCATCCTAAAAACACTTGGCCTCAGCTGCTCCTGGTGACACCAATTACAGAGGCAGCACTGCACACATGCTGCCTGCTGAGCAGCTCAGCCCAGGGCTCTGCTGCTGAGCTCTTCTCAAGGCATGGAGCACAGCACTGCTGGCCTCCAGCAGCTCTGCTCAGTGCTAAAGCTTCCCAAGGTCCTTCCAGCATAAGCTTAATGCCACCAGCTTGGGGCCACTGAGGTGACATCATGGTGAGGTGGGAGGGCTCCTGTTGTCACTGCTGATGGCTTGGGTGGGAAGGGATCTTCCAAGGGCACCTAGTGCAACCCCTGCACTCAGCAGGGACATCTGCAGCTAGAGCAGCTTGCTCACAGCCCCAAACAACCTCACCTGGAATGGTTCCAGGGATGGGACATCTCCTACCTCTCTGGGAAACATGGGACAGGCTCTCAGCACCCTCAGCATCAAACATTTCTTCCTTCTGTCTAATCTATGTCTCTCCTCTTCTAGTTTCAAGCCATCACCCCTTGTCTGAGAGGAGACCTCAGGAATGCTTAGAAATCTGTTAAGGGTGAGTGTGAGGAGGAGAGAGCCAGGCTCTGCTCAATGGCATCCAATGGTAGGACAAGAGGCAATGGGAGCAAGTTGGAGCACAGGAGGTTTAGTATTAAGCTGAGGAGGAACTTGTTTGCAGTGCAGGTGCCAGAGCACTGGCCCAGGCTGCCCAGGAGCCTGTGGAGTCTCCTTGTCTGGAGCCATTGCAGAGCTGCCTGGACACATTGCTGTGTGAGCTGGTCTAGGTGATCCTGCTCTGGCAGGGGGGTTGCACTAGATGATCTTTCTAGGGCCCTTCCAACCCCTGACATACTGGGATACTGGGATACTGTCTTGTCCCAACAGGCTCTGCTAAAATGTTTGTCCCCATCTTCCTTATAGATCCCTTTAAGCACTGCCAGGCTGCACTGAGATCTCCCTGGAGCCTTCTCCTCTCCAGGCTGAACAAGCCCAACTCTCTCAGCCTGGCCTCATAGCAGAGAGCTTCCAGCCCTCAGATGGTTGTTGTGTCCTCCTGTATCCCTGCTCCAGCAGCTCCATGTCTCTGCTGTGCTGAGGCCAAGAGCTGGACACAATCCTCTGGAGTGCCCAGGGTTCCTCTTGGAGCTGGAGGGAGCTGGGCTGGGCCAGGCAGCTCCTGGGGAAGCACAGCACTGGCACAATCCTGAATGCAAAGCAGTGCTGCACCAGAGGCTCTCCTTGAAATGTTTTCTCCTGGTCACCCTCCTTCTTATCAGTGACACTGACTCATCCTCAGGAGTGCTCTTGCTGCTGCTTGCACTCCAGATCCTATTAGTCAGCAATCTCAACACACCTCCCTGTCTCCTCTCTTCCCTAGTCTCCCAGCCCATGGAGGAGCATCCCTGGCTCTTCCACCCAGCTCCTTCTACCTAACCAGCTCTGTGTCCTCCCAGCCAGAGCTCTTCCACCCTTCTGATGGGAGAGACACAACAGCAGAGCTCAAGCCAGCCCAGGGCCACAGTTTGGGGTTCAGCCACAAAAAAGCAGCATCAGAGGAGAGCAAGAGCAGGTTTTGTGAGCTGCTCAGGTGGGTTTAACACCCAACAGCTGGGGCAGGAGCACAAAAGGGCCCAGGGCTGTGGCCACACCAAGGGCTGGTGCCTCCAAGTCTCAACCACACAGTACTAAAGTGGGAAAAGATAGAGGATGATGGAGGAAAAAAACCCTGGTGCAACCACAGGGCTTCAGAAGGTGACTCCTCTGCCTCTGAGGCATCAGCAGCTCCAGAGCCACAGGTTACAACCAGCCCTGCAGCTACAGCAAAGAGCCCAAGGCCACCTTGTCCTCTGTCTAAGAAGGGCTTGCCTGCTCTTGTAAGCAAGGATGCTTGATCAGCTCCAGGTGGGAAGCTGCTGCTCAGCACCTGGGTTAACTGGTGAAGGTTTTGGGGCTAACTGCTGCTCAGCACCTGGGTTAACTGGCGAAGGTTTTGGGGCTAACTGCTGCTCAGCACCTGGGTTAACTGGTGAAGGTTTTGGGGCTAACTGCTGTTCAGCACCTGGGCTAAAGGGTGAAGGTTTTGGGGCTAACTGCTGCTCAGCACCTGGGTTAACTGGTGAAGGTTTTGGGGCTAACTGCTGCTCAGCACCTGGGTTAACTGGTGAAGGTTTTGGGGCTAACTGCTGCTCAGCACCTGGGCTAACTGGTGAAGGTTTTGGGGCTAACTGCTGCTCAGCACCTGGGCTAACTGGTGAAGGTTTTGGGGCTAACTGCTGCTCAGCACCTGGGCTAAGTGGGGAAGGTTTTGGGGCTAATTGGTGCACATCACCTGGGCTAAAGGGTGAAGGTACTTGGGCTAGCTGGTGCTCAGCACTCAGGGCTTGGCCCTGCTTCCAGGACACTACTGCAGGCAGGCAGAGCTTTCTTCCCAAGGACAGGGAAAGCTCCAAGCTTTCAGAGGCTGTTGGAGCCCATGTGAGCCTCCCCACTGTCCCCTCTCTGTCTGTCCATCTCTGACAACACTCTTCCTTCCCCTGCTTCATCCTGCCACCCTGCCATTAGCTCCAGGCTGGGATAATGAGCCCATCTCTCTTTCCCTCCCACTCAGGGCTTGCCAGATCCTCTCCTCCTGAGGGCAGAGGCAGATCTGCACACCCCAGCCCCGCGTAGGTGCAAGGCAGAGGCAGCTAAGGAGGGAGCTCACGTTGGTGACCTAGATATGCCATCATCCTCTGCTCCCCTGCCTCCCCATCCCTGTCAGCCAGGCAGTAGGAGTGGGATTTCTAGGGTGGGAGGGAAAGGATCAGCCCTTCTCCATCCCTGCAGGGTCTCCCATCCCTCTCCCTGCTTCCCAGAGGATTGCTCCTGCTCCCTGTGGTGCTCGGCAGCCCTGACCTGGTGGCAGAGGAGGTGCAATGTGGGGTTACCACCCCAACAGCATAGCCAGGGAAAGGCTAGGCAAGCTCTTCTGCTGCCCTCATCCCTTCTTCCCTCTAGGAAGGAATCCCAGGGGGAAAAAGGGGCTGGGATTGCTGGCAGCCAGCCCATCCCTGTGCCTAGCTCTCCTCCCTCTGGGATGGGGACAAGGGCAGAGGGGAGCAGCCTGCCCTCCCTGGGAGGACCATGGGCTTGGGGCAAGGAGGAAGGCAAGAGGAGGCTGCTGTGGAATGTTCCAGTATATCCTAGCTCACCTCCCTTGTCTCTGGCTAGAGCTTTTTAAAGCCTCTTTCCCTTGGGAGGCCACAGTTAATTTAGCCAGAGGGCAGCTTCCATGGGTCAGGCCTAAGGAAGGATGCAAATGGGACAGCTTGCTATAAAAAGCCACTCACAGCTGCCTTTTTTTTCTCTTCTTCTTCAGAGTTTATTTTCTTTGCAGCCAGGTATTGATTTTTCCTTGTGTGTCTGTGCCCAGAGGGTACAGCCTGGAGAGGAGGGGGGGTAGGAACCAGCAGCTGGCACTGGGAATATGCACTTGAGGGGCACTCCCTCCAACCTGCTGGGATGGGGACACTAAAGCATCTGGCTCAGCCTATTTGAGCATCCCTAGAGGAGCAGGGAAAGGGGCACAGAGCTCTGGAAATGCAACCACACTCTGCCCTGAGGGTCCTGCTTGTTCGTGTTCCTCTTATTTAAAACACCTGTGCCAGCAAGGGGAATAAAAAGAACTTGCTGCTGGCAGCAGAAGTGATTTTCCACTGGCAGTGCTGCTGCCTCCCTCCCCACAGCTGTCCCCAGCCAGGGACTGGGGCTGCAAATCACATTTCATGCATTAACCTAATGCCTTCCTGGAAGCCAAGAGAAACCTTACCCTGCTGCTGGAGATGCTTCAGTCAGGGTGCCTGGGGCAATGGGCAGAGACTCAGTGGCCCATGCTGCTGGGAAGCAGAGAGGGTGCACAGGAAACTCATGGAGCTCAGCAAGGGTAAGGGCAGGGTCCTGCACCTGGGGAGGAATAACCTCATGGAGCAGGGCAGGTTAGGGGTTGAGCTGCTGGAAAGCAGCTCCATGGAGAAGGAGCTGGGAGTGCTGGGGGACAACAAGTTGCCCATGAGCCAGCAAAGTGCCCTCAGGGCCAAGAAGGGCAATGATCCCCTGGGGTGCATCAAGAAGAGTTTAAACAACAGGCTGAAGAAGGTTCTCCTCCCCTTNCAAAGGCACCTGGAGGTGATGCTGGGCAAGCTGCTGGGGCTGAGCCTGCTGCAGCAGGGGGGATGCACTGCATGATCCCCACAGGTCCCTTGCAACCCCCACCATGCTGGGATGCTGTGAAGTGAGCCAGGATATGTTCTTCTCCCATCTCGGACAGCCACAAGGACAGTCCCAGCCCTCTCCCATCCTGATGTTCCCACCAGCCCAGGTTTCCCAGAGCATTGGCCATGACTCCACAGGATTGGCAGGATGCTCCATGTCCTGCCACTGCCTCCTCGGCCCGGGCCCTGCCCCGGGGCTCTCCCTGCAGCCGCTGCCGGGGGCTGGTAGTTCTCCACGAGAGCCACGAGGAGGAGCTTTCAGACCACAGCGGCACATCCCGGGGCTCCTGGAGCATCCTTGTGCTCCAGGCATCCCAGATCATGCTGTATCTCACTGATCCCAGGGCTCTCGATGCTCTTGCAGCATCCTTATGCTCTGAGTGCATCGCTGTGTTCCCAAGGATCCCGGTGCTCCTGGAGCATCCCTGTGCTCCCCGGGATCAGAATGGTCCCAGGGCATCCCTCTGCTGCCAGAGCTCCTATTGTATCCCAATGTTCCCTCTGTTCCCAGGGCTCTTGGAGTATTCCTATTCTCCCAGCATATCCATGTGCTCCCAGGGATCCTGATGCTCCCAGTGCATCTCAGTGCTCCTGATGCTCCAGGTTCCTTCTGAGGTTCCTCATGCTTCCATCACATCCCAGTGCTCCTGGTTCACCTTGGCCCTTCACACCTGTCCCCAGGGCTGTGCTCCAGGGATTCCAGAAGGACACTTTCAGCTGGGTGGGAGCAGCTCACCTGCTGCTGGATACCTGCATCCACACTGATGTCATAGAATCATGGAATGACAGAATCACTAAAGGCTGGAGAAGATCTCCAAGATCATGGAGTGCAAGCATTGCCCAGCACTGCCAGGGCACCACTAAGCCATGTTCCTCAGCACCACAGCTCCAGGCCTTGGAAAGCCCTGCAGGGATGGTGACTGCAGCACTGCCCTGGGCAGCCTGGCACAGGCACACACAACCCTTGCCACAAAGAAATTGTTCCTTATATCCAAACTGAATCTCCCCTGGCACAACTTGAGGCTGTTTCCTCTTGTCCTGTCTCTTGTTCCTTGGGAGAAGAGCCCAAGCCCCAGCTGGCTCCAAGCTCCTGTCAGGGAGTTGCAGAGAGTGAGAAGGTCTCCCCTGAGCCTCCTCTTCTCCACACTAACCAAGCCCAGTGCCCTCAGCTGCTCCTCACCACACTTGTGCTCTAGACCCTTCAGCAGCTTCCTTGCCCTTCTCTGCACACACTCCAGCACCTCCATGTCCTTCTGGCAGTGAGGAGCCCAAAGCTGAGCCCAGCATTGGAGCTGTGGCCTCCCCAGTGCCCAGTGCAGGAGGACAATCCCTGCCCTAGTGCTGCTGGATCCACACTAGTGCTGCTCCAAGCCAGGATGCTGTTGGCCTTCTTGGCCTCCTGGGCACTCTGCTGCCTCATCTCCAGCTCCTTCTCTTCTGGGCACTTTCCAGCCACTCTTCCCCCAGCCTGAAGCATTCCTGGGGTTGTTTTGCCCCAAGTGCAGGATCTGGGAAGAGGCAAAGGCTGGCACTGCTCTAACCCATCCCCACACCCTCCCCAGCTCCTGCCTCTGCTTTGCCATCCAGCCCCTAACTGGGACCATGGGGTGAACCCCAGAGCCTAGGGGATCCCAGGACCCCTCCAACTCCTTCCCATCTCTCACAGAGGATCCATGGAGAGCAGCTCCAAGGCTGCAAATCCTCATTTAGGCAACGAAATGCCTCCTTCTCAAAATAGGCTGCAGGCTCACACATCCAGGCGAAGGCAGCAGGTGCTTGGCAGGGGGATGCTGCCTTTTAAAGCCTCCTTGGGAATTGAGGCAGCCTGCTGCTGGCTGGAACGGCTCCCACACCATGCAGCCGGGGCTCCCGGGCTCGGTCAGCCATGCGGGAGCAGGAGGTTGCTCTGCCTGCTGCTGGCTGCCGGCTCGGGAATCGCTTCCCTGCTCCCGGAGCTGGAGCATCCATTGGGCTCGCTGGCAGCCCATCTGCTGCTCTGCCTGCTGCTGGAGCCCCGGGGCATGCCGGAGGGGCCTGGGGCTGGGCAGCTGCTGCCAGCCTCGAGCATGGAGCTGGGAAGGGAGTGGTGCCAGAGAATCAGAGGATCATGGAATGGCCTGAGGTGCAAGGGACCCACAGGGATCATTGAGTCTAACTCCTGTCTCAGCACAGGATAACTCCAAAAGTCACAGCATGTGTCTGAGAGCATTGTCCAGGTGCTGCTGGAATTGTGTCAGGCTTGGTGCTGTGCCTACTGCCCTGGGGAGCCTGGGCCAGTGCTCCATCACCCTCTGGGGGAAGAACCTGTGCCTAATAGCTAACCTAACCCTGCTCTGGCACAGCTTCATGCTGTTCCCTCAGCTCCTATTGCTGCTCACCAGCAAGAAGAGCTCAGCTCCTGCCCCTCTGCTTCCCTCCTCAGGAAGCTATAGAGCATGATGAGGTCTCTCCTCAGCCTCCTCTTCCCCAGGCTGAACAAACCAAGTGACTTCAGCAGCTCCTTATAAGGCTTCCCTCTAGACCCTTCCCCATCTTCATGTCCTCCTTTGGATGCTCTCCAGGAGCTCAGGAACCTGCAGGCTGCTGGAAGGATTCAAGGAGTGTGTCCATCCTGGGCCAGGTCTTGCAGGACTGGTGGATCAAGGTCCCACATGGGATGAGTGATCCTGGCTGACCCTGACCCCACTGCCCAGCCAGCAGCATAGCTGGAGACAGGAGATGATTATCACACCCTGAAGTGTTGCTACCCCGTGCTGGCTCATTATCATTTAATAACTGCTAATCCCCTCATTACTGCTTATCTCTGCTCAGCTCCCATGCAAAGCCATGGACCTCTCCTCCTCTCCACCCCAGGGGCTGCTGGCACAGAGAAGCCCCAAGCCTGGCATTCTGATGGGACTTCACCCATCCCACAGAGGCCTTCAGCTCCTCTCCTTGACCTTGCCACTCCCTCCATCCCCCCAAGCCTTGCACTGTCCTTAGGCTTCCCCTTGCCCAGCTCCTCTCACTCCCTGCAGCTGGTTTGGATGCTGCTGGCAGATCTTGGTGCTGCTAAACCTCCCCTCCATGGCTCCGGGGTAGAAGGTTCCTGCTGGCACACGTGGTGGCATCTTCAGCTGCTTGGGAAGGGGCCAGTTTCCTAATGGGATCACCAGGGTCCTGGAGTGCTCTCCTGCCCAGCTGCAAAGTGCAGAGCCACAGTGCCCTGTGCTCCTGTATCTCCTTCAGCCCTGATGACATCTCAGGAGGCTATTAGAGGGGATTGGCACAACCTGTTCTTATCAAACCTGTGCTGCTCAGTGGCTTTTAGAAACCTTTCTCCTCAGCACTTGCATTAGTGAGGATTCTCCTCTGCAAATGGCTCTTTAGCTCTGGGATGGGAGGGGAGGGCATAGCTCCTTCCCCACCTTTGCTCTTCCCGTAGCTGGGACAGGGATCCCTCCCCTGGGTCCTTCCTGCTCTCCACTTCTCACTTTAGCANACTCCATGATCTTGGAGATCTTCTCCAGCCTTTAGTGATTCTGTCATTCCATGATTCTATGACATCAGTGTTGATGCAGGTATCCAGCAGCAGGTGAGCTGCTCCCACCCAGCTGAAAGATCTCTTCCAACCTTAATGCTTCCATGATTCTTCCTTCCCTGCTCTCTAGATCCATCACAGGCAGGTGCTGGAGGATTTTCCTGCCAGCTCTCCTGCAGCCCTGCCAGGGGCACTGCCTGAGCTGGACTTTGCTGCAACACGTGCAGCAGAGCAGAGCTCTTTGGTTGATGAGCAGATGTGGCAGCCCTCAGCCACACACCAGCACCTCAGCCCTGTGCCAGCACCTCTCTGCTCTCCTCCAGCTCTGCCTTGGCAGGGATTTCCTACCACATCCCTGCTTCCCACCTTTCCCTGAGTCCTTTGTGCAGCTGGCCAGAGCCTTCTGGGCTCTGCTGGTGTTATGTAGCCCATCCTCCTTACCCTGCCCATGCTGCTCCAGGATGGGTTTGATCATGCCTGTGGTGCTCTTTGGTGCCCAAGCCCTTGTGAGCAGTGCCCACTGGCTGGCTGTGGATGGAAGACATGGACTTGGGCATGGTGAGGGCTATATGTTGGCATCACACATGGCTCTGCCCTTCCCTGCCTCCTGGGAAAGGGAGCTCAGGTGCATCCCTCTGAGGTGCCAGGGAAGGGCAGTGGCAGTGCTGAGCCCCCACTTTGGTGCTGCCCTAGGTTGGTGTGTGGGCAGCTGCATCTCAGATCTGCCTGGATCTCCCACAAGGTCTTGACCAGCTTCTGCTTCAAGGACAGGCTGCTTCCTGCTCCTGGGTGGCTGTGCCCTGCTGGGGACTAAGCCAGACCCCATGGCTCTGGGGATGCTCAGCAGTCCTTGATCCCACAGAGGGACTGCAAAGCCAAGCCCAACCTTTCCCTGGAATTCTGCATCTTTCCAGACAGGACATTCTCTGGAGCTTTGTCATCTCTAGGCTGCTTCTGCCCACCCTTGAGAGGACATGGCTTTGATGCCAAGCTTCATTGGAGCTCCTAGAAGATCTCAGGAGGCTCTGGAGGGAAGGCTCACCCCAAAGCCTCTCTGGGGCAGGCAGTGAGCCTGAGGTGGATGCTCAGATGGGGAGGGAGAGAGCTGAGGAGCTGCTGCCAGTCAGCAGCAGGGTGATTTCTCTCGTCAGCCCCTTTATCTCTCTCTCTGATTTTCAGGCAGATCTTTCATTTCATATCTCAACCAGCTTCTTCTGGCACAGCAAGCAGTGGCACGTGAGCAGGGCAGGAGGGAGCATGGTGGAGAGGAACTGCACAGCAGCCCCAGCCCTTCCCCACCATCTCCAACCCATCAAGTGCAACCACTGGAGCCTTTGATCCCTAATGGTACAGACCCTGACTTGCCTTCCTCCTTTCCAGCTACCAAAACAAGCCCAGAGCCTGCACTTTAGGAACTCCTGAGGAGGCAAATAGCATGCCTAAGAGGGGTCACTGCTCAGCACCCAGCTGCTGACCACTAATTAGAGCCACATCAGGATGCAGAGCTGGAGTTTCGGGTAGCTCTCCTGCTCATCTTGGCATCTCAGCAGCACTTTGGGCCAGGCAGTGGTTGGAGAGCTGTGTGGCTCTACCCTGAGCTGCCTGCCCAAGGGCAATGTCTTCATCCAGCCCTGCTTTCTCCCAGCCATTGAGTGCCAAAGGCCTTACAGTGCTCATGAAATAAAGATGACCTGAGGCCAGCACTGAAGGGATCTGAAAGCAGAGGGAAGGAGGATGGGTGGAGGGAGGGAGGGAGGGATGGGTGCATG
>VWZO01006440.1:20585-33605 GCA_013396975.1 Bucco capensis | reverse complement strand
CTCTCCCCATTGCTCTCTCTCTCTCCTCATTGCTCTCTCTGCTTTCTCCTCTCCCTCTGCTCTCTGCTTGGCTCTCCTCATTGCTCTCTGCTTTGCTTTCTCCCCATCACCTGCCTCTTTCCCCCTTTCTCCTGGCTCTCTCCTTGGCTCTTCCCACTCATCTCCTCATTCCTCTCATTTGTTTTTTTTCCCCCATTTCCCTTTGCTCTCTCCTCCCTAGCCCTGTAATTCCTAGCCCTCTCCTTCCTAGCCCTGTCCTTCCTAGCCCTGTCCTCCCTAGCCCTGTCCTCCCTAGCCCTGTCCTCCCTAGCCCTGTCCTCCCTAGCCCTATCCTTCCTTGCTTTCTCTGCCCATCACCCCCTGCTCTCCCCTTTGCCCAGCCTAGCATGCCCTCTCAGCCAGCACCACCATGGGGAAATGCTGCCCATGGCCATGGGAAGAGCTGGCTCCCTTCCAGCCCCATCCCAGGGGACAAGGGACACTTCACCCAGCCCCAAGGGGCTAAGGGAAGGCTCTCACACACTCCCCCAGCTTGCTTTTCTCCATGGCTCACTTGCCCTATCACCAGCTGGTGCAAATGCCCAGGGAGTGCAGGGATGTCCCAGCCCATGGGACAGCCACCAGCATGGTCCCCAGGGAGTGACATTGCCCCAGGGAGGTGATATGGCAGGGGGGGAGACACAACCATGCTGGTGGTGGCCCTGATGCAGGGGTGATGGTGTGTGCAGCCCTGATATCACTGCCTGTCAGGCTGAGTCCTGTGATCTTTAATCTGGTTTAACCCTATCTGCTGGATCAGCCTTAGCTTCCAGACCTCAAACCCTGAGCACTAATCTGAGTCCCATGCTGTTGCTCTATCTCAGCACATGACATTGTCCCTACTCTGCAGAGCTGATGTTCCCCCAATCACCACCTCCAGCCTCCCCAGGCTCCTCCATTTGCTCCCCAGAACCCTGGGAGAGAGGATGCTCAGTTCCCAGCAGGCAGGAGCACTCTAGGATCCCCTTCCCAGCTCCAGTACCAGCTGGGACATTCCCACCTCACCACCACACAGCTCTGCCAGCCCTGCCCTCTCCCACCAAAAGATTCCTAGGTGGCTCCATTTGCTGGCTCCCTGATATCAAGGCATGGCTCATTAGCCATTCCAAGGGTCACATTCCTCCCAGTTTGACTAGCACCAGCACTGGTCCCAGCAGGAATTACCAATGGGGAGAGCAGCTGCAGAGCCATTTGCTGTTGCTGCTTCCTGAAGCCATTCACTTTGCTTCTGCTCTTCACTCTATTTACTCTCCCACCTGTTTCCTGGTGCCAGGCTGTAAATGTGGCTCCAGGCCCCAGGAAAGCTGCTCTGGCAGCAAAGAGCCTTGGCCATGGCACCACCATCTCCTCCTCTAGGGAAGGAGATTGGGACCTAGCTGCCTTCTTGCTGTCCCTTGGCCCCAGCCCTTCTAGGCACCTTCTTCCTCCTCCAGACACATTTTCCCTCCTCTGAGCACCTTCTGTCTCCTCTGGGCATCTTCTCTCTCCTACAGGCATCTTCTCTCCCCTACAGGCATCTTCTCCCTGTTCTGGGCACCTTCTCCCTCCTCCAGGCATCTACTCCATCCTCTGAGCATCTTTTCCCTCTTCTGGGCATTTTCTCCCTCCCCCAGGCACCTTCTGCCTTCTGTGAGCACCTTCTCCCCCCTCCTCTGGGCATCTTCTCCCTTCTCACCCCTCCTCCAGGCACCTTCTCCCATCTCCTCTGGGCATCTTCTCACCCCTCCTCCTGGCACTTTCTCCCACCTCCTGGCACTTTCTCCCTCCTCTGGGCACCTTCTCACCCCTCCAGGCACCTTCTCCCACCTCGGCAGGACCTCAGCATCCTCCCTGCCTGGACTAGTGTGTGTGGGGGGTTGGTACCCTCCCCGGAGCATGTCAGCTTTCTCCCCGGAGCCCTCTGTGCCCATCCCAGACATCATCTCCTGCGCAGGAGCCGGTGGGAAGAGCCGAGGTCCCCTCACCGCCGGAGGGACTGCGGGGGTGCCACCGCTCCTGCCGGTTCCCTGCCTGATGCTGTGTTCTCTCTCTCTTTCTCTCTCTATTTCTCTCTCTCTTTCTCTCTCTGTCTCTCTCTCTCCCGCTGCCCCCGGGGGCTGCCTGGGCAGGGAAGGCCGGATGGTCGTGTTATCCCTGGTTTTGGGACTCTCAGAGCAAGATGACTTTGCCAATATCCCCGACCTGCAACCCGCTGGGACGCAGCCGAACGAGCCGAACGCTCAGGGGGACAAGAGGTACGAGGGAGGAGCAGTCCTGCAGGAGGACCAGGAGACCAGGGCCTCACCCCAGGGTGGAGGAGAAGGAGAAGGAGGAGGAGGAGGAGGAGAAGGAGGTTGGCCTCATGGAGCGCGAAGGTTGGAGCGGCGCAGGGTGGCCCACGGGGACGTCTGCAGCACCCGCGGTTCTGCCTCCGGAGCAGCGGCACCAAGAGGACCTCCCCCCAAATCCCTTCCTCCTCCCTCCCTGTCCTCCCCCTCTTGCCATCCCCACCCGAATCCCTGGCTGCATGCTGGGCAGGGAGGGAGGAAGTGGGGACTCACGCTCGGGAGCGGGGCCCAGGGAGCGCTGCGTGTGCTGGGAACAGAAGATGCTCCGCGTCGGGGAACCTCCCCGAGGGTGCTGAGCCGCGTCCCATCCCAACGCATGTCCCGTGCTCCTCCAGCCTCATGGATGGGTGGCCAGCTCCCCTGGGGACACGGGGACATTGCTGAGGTGGCATGTGCTCAGCTCTTGCTCGAGCCCCAAGGCTGAGCTGGGGACAGAGCAAGCGTGGGGAAAAGCGTTACCCTCCTTTCTCCTCCGAGCAAAGTGGCACAACTCCTCGCCTTCCCTGCCTTCCTAGGCTGCCAAAGGCTCAGCACTGCATCCAGCACCGGCACCAGAGCCTAGTAAGGGGCTGGCAGGAGTAGAGGGGACCGTGCCCCGTCGGCAGCTGGTGTTAATCCCCTCCGGAGCGGGAGAGGAGGTGTGATGCCGGCGGGCGCTGCCTCCCTCCGTGCTCGGCGGCTTGATCAGCTGGCACCGTTCTCACCCACTGGCTATTTTTACCCTACTCGGCTTGGTTTCGCTCCATCTTTTAGCACTTCCCTCCCCTGCGTCGCGCTGCGCAGCCGCTCCCTGCTGGGAGCACCGTGCCGTGCTGTGCCGTGCTGTGCCGTACAGACTGCCCCGTGCCGGCCGAGGGGCTGCCAGTTACTGTGGGTGTCAGGCATGGGGAGGAGGGGGGTGGTTGTGCAGCAGCAAGACCCTGCTCCCTGCTTCACCCCTTCCCCAGCTGGCTGCTCTGATAGATCCATTCCGGCGCATGCATGGCCTCCCTGCCTCCATCTCTCCACCCTGCTCCCTATCCCTGTGGGTCCTCTGGGATGTGGTGGGTTTGGCTAGTGGAGGGGACAGGCTCTGGGCACCCTCCACTCTCGCCTGCCCACCCCGTTGGATGCCACCTGCCTGCTCTTCTGCCTCGAAATGTCTCCTCCCATCCCTATTTCTTAGCTTCTTCCTTCCAGCCCATTCCCGGCGGCTCCAGACTGCTGTCTCCTGTCCCGGCGACTAACAGCTCTCCGGCTGTCCGTCCATCTGTCCATCCACCTCGCTTCTCTCTCCCATTCCCTCCCAGCAGGCAGGTGGTGGATGCTGCTCCTCCTCCTCACTCCTCTCTCTTGCTCTTTCCCCACTCTCTTTCTCTCGCTCTCCTCGACCTCCACCAGCACGATGCTACCTCTCCGGCACCTCTGGCTCCACCTCGCCCAGAGCAAGTCCTGCCACCACCAGCTCCTCTGCTTTCCTCTTCCCTCTGGTTTTAACCTGATTTTTACCTCCCCAGCTACCTTCGGACTCTGTGGTCCTCCCTGGTTGCCATCTCAGCAGGCCTGGTGTGTGGTGGATGTGCCTCACCTCCCCAGCTCCCTTTCCCCTGTGTCACCGCCGGCGTTGTGTCCGTGTCTGCTTGGTGCTGGCAGTGGACATCTCGTGGCATGCGTTGTGGCTTAGCCCCCTGTGCCCGCCAGCGTGCCAGGGCCCTGCCAGTGACATGCTGCCCAGCTGTGGCTCAGCTCAGATCATCCTTCCCTCTTGGATCTGTCCCCAGCCAGGGCTGCCCTGTCCCTTGCTGCCACATGCCTGTGTCCCCCGGTGTCCCTCTCTGTGTGTTGTTGGCAGCGTGGCCTCAGTGTGTGCCCATCCACTGCTGCTCCTGGATGTCCACCCTCCTTTCCCTGGCACCATGCCCACCATCCTGGGGCCAGCTGGGAGCAGCTGGCATGATCCCCTCAATCCTTCCTCCCCAGACCTGGCTGCTACAACAAGGGGACAGGTGGGACAGTGGCCCCAGCAACATGGTAAAAGGAAAGGGAGGTTGGTTACCAGCAGGCACCGAGCTTTCACCACAGTGTGAAACACCCATGAGTCATCCACACTGGGATGTGACGGTGCTGGTGGGCACTGGGAAGCCACAGAGCCAAGTGGGTGCTCCTGACATCGCCGTGGGCTCTGCAGGTGGGACATGGGCAGCATGGAAACCTGCTGCTGTGCTCTGAGGTGGCAGGGCACCAGCTGGCACCAGAGCCTGCCTGGCAGCAGCACAGGCAGAAGCAGCTGCTCACACCAGCCAGGGTCTGGGAGGCTGGTGGGGCTGGATGGAGCAGGTGGCATGCAGCCACCAGCAGCATGACCTTGGGCATCCTCCTATCACAGCTGTGCCCACAGCCCAGCTGGCAGCCTCTGTCAGGGGCTGGCACAGCCTAGGAATGGCATTCCCTGGGAGAGGATGCCTGGGGAGCCCTTGGCTGTCTCGCCCTCAGCTCTTGGCTCCTCTCCTCTAGGGCACTGCCTCTCTCTCCCCAGGTTGCCAGCTGGTGGCAAGGCAGTGAACACAGCCCCAGTGCCCGGGCAGCCACCCCACGATGAGTCCGACCGCAAGACAGAGCCGCACTCCTCCGTCTCTGACCTGGTCAACTCCTTGACCAGTGAGATGTTGATGGTGGGTGGATGAGGGGGTGCTGGCTTCCTCAGGGACAGCATCCCACCCTGGGCATTGCTTGGGTGGCTCCTCACATTCCTTCCCAACGTGGCACTTCCCTGTGCCTGCCCTGTGCCACAAGCACCCTGGCACGTCCCAGCCCGCTCTGCCAAGTCCCTGTCACCCGTGGGCACCGTGGCTGGCATGACCCTGGCTCAGCTGTGGTGATGGGGCTGTCCCCCCTGGGCTGGCATGAGGAAGCCATGAGGGACATGCTGTCAGGAGGAATTTGGCTGATTGTCACTCCTTGTCCCTGGGACACGTGGCACGGAGCCAGGAGTCATGAGTCACTGGCAGAGGGCAGGGAGATGGGGAGAGGCTGATGCCCTCTGACAGCTCACGGGGCTGAGGGTTGGGTGCTGGTAGGATGCTCGTTGGGGGTGCCAAAATGGGGGGAGATTGGGGTGTGCAGACCCCCACTGGGGTGCTCATCATCCTTCTCATCTGGAANTGCAGGGGGGTTGGACTAGATGAGCTCCAGAGGTCCCTTCCAACCCAAACCATTCTCTGATTCTCCACCACAGCTCTCCCCAGGCTCTGAGGATGACGAGGGCCATGAAGGTGTCAGCCGGGAGAACCTGGGCCGCATCCAGTTCAGCGTCGGCTACAACTTCCAGGAGTCCACCCTGACTGTCAAGATCATGAAGGCACAGGAGCTGCCAGCCAAGGACTTCAGTGGCACCAGTGACCCCTTCGTCAAGATCTACCTGCTCCCCGACAAGAAGCACAAGCTGGAAACCAAGGTGAAGAGGAAGAACCTCAACCCACACTGGAATGAGACCTTCCTCTTTGAAGGTAGGGGCTGTGTTGGACTGGGGTGGGAGCAGAGGAGTTGTGGGAGCTGCTGTCCTCCCTCCTGGGCTGGGTCAGAGAATCAGAGAGTCACAGAATTGTTGAGATTGGAAAAGATCTTCAAGATCATCAAGTCCAAGCATTGCCCAGCACTGCCAGGGCACCACTAAGCCATGTTCCTCAGCATCTCCAGGCCTTGGAAAGCCCTGCAGGGAGGGTGACTCCAGCACTGCCCTGGGCAGCCTGGCACAGGCACCCACAACCCTTGCCAGGAAGAAATTCTTCCTCATGACCAACCTAAACCTCCCCTGACACAACTTGAGGCTATTCTCTCTTGTCCTATCACTTGTTCTTTGGGAGAAGAGCCCAACCCCCACCTGGCTCCAAGCTCCTTTCAGAGAGCTGGAGAGAGCCAGAAGGTCAAGGATCAGCTTGAGCTACCAATGTGGTGGCCACTGGTAATAAGATGGGTTGGCCAAGCCATCAAGGGCAGGTTGGAGGTGTTTGTTTTTCATCCCATAAAGGGGACACTGCGGGAGACTCCTTCCCCCACCCAGCTGGCACCCTTGGGTCAGTGCTAGCAGGGGAATGAATCTGCCACCATGAGTGGTGCTCCACTCTTTCATCTGCTCCCCATCCACTGCTTGGTGCCAACATCTCCTGTTCATCATGGGCAAGGCAGGGTGACACCAGCACCAGGTGCTGCTTGCCATGGCCACCATGGCTCCTCATCCCCTCTTGTCTCTGGCCCAGGGTTCCCCTATGAGAAGGTGGTGCAGCGGGTGCTGTACCTCCAGGTGCTGGACTACGATCGCTTCAGCCGCAATGACCCCATCGGGGAGGTGTCCATCCCCCTCAACAAGGTAGACCTCACCCAGATGCAGACCTTCTGGAAGGACCTGAAGCCCTGCAGTGATGGCAGTGTAAGGCCCTGGTCCCCCCTCCTACAGCCTGGGGATAGTCGTTGAGAGGAGGCCTGTCCCTGTGTCCCAACAGGACCACCACCTTCTTGCTACCCCAATAGGGACCTTTGCCTCTTTGCAAGAAGATTGGACATCCAGTGGGGAGGTTTCTCTTCCCAAACCTTTCTATTAAGACATATCCTTTTATACTAAGGCACTAAGTAGCCCAAAGTATCTCATTTAGGGTAAAAACAAGCCCTTTCAGGTAGATCTAAAAGGAAAGTTTCCTCTTGTCTCCAGCAAGACCCGAACAAATCCCACTGGGCTTGGCCACATTTCTACCTGCAACCCCAACATCCACCCTTGGGACAGCTTTCATAGATTCATAGAATGGCCAGATTGGAAAGGACCTCAAAGATCATTTAGTTCCAACCCCCCTGCCATGGGCAGGGATGCCAATTGCTAGCCCAGGTCACCCAGGGCCACATCCAGCCTGGCCTTGTACACAGAATCACAGAACATTCATGGCTGGAAATGACCTCTCAGATCATTGAGTCCAACAACCTCTCTGGGCAACCTGTACCAGTGCCTAACCACCCTCTGGGGAAAGAACTTCCTTTTAATCTCCAATCTAAATTTCCCCTCCTTCCGCTTATAGCCATTCCCCCTTGTCCTATTACAATCAGTTTCTCCTCTTCTATCTTATAATCCCCCTTTAGTTAGTGGAAAACTGCTATAAGACTTTGCTTTGGGGTGGTGCCAGCCAGCACCTCACACCCATGGTGGGACACAAGGGCTTTGAGTGCCAAAGGGTGGCTGGGGGGTGGTTTTGGGTCCCCACCTAGCAGCATCTCTTGATCCCCCAGGGAAGCCGTGGAGAGCTGCTGCTGTCGTTGTGCTACAACCCCTCTGCCAACTCCATCGTGGTGAACATCATCAAAGCACGGAACCTCAAAGCCATGGACATCGGGGGCACCTCAGGTAGGACTTCCAGCTCCTGCCACACTGGCTGTCGCTGCCTGATGCACAGGCAGGCCTGAGAGCAGCTCCTCTCCCCACTCCCTCCCCCCCCCCAGATCCCTACGTGAAGGTGTGGCTGATGTATAAGGACAAGCGCGTGGAGAAGAAGAAGACAGTGGTGATGAAGCGCTGCCTGAACCCTGTCTTCAACGAGTCCTTCTCCTTCGACATCCCCACGGAGCGCCTGCGCGAGACCACCATCGTCATCACTGTCATGGACAAGGACAGGCTGAGCCGCAACGATGTCATCGGCAAGGTGGGGCCTGGGGCTTGGCCAGTGGCCTTGCTGAGGGCTGGGGGACAGCCTTGTCCCCCCTGGTGGTGATAGGTGCTATTGGAGAGGATGGTAGGACACCTTCGTGTGGGCTTTCCCTAGCTAGCTCCGGTCCTGGCCGTGGTGTGCGTCAGCAAGGACCAAGCCAGCACAAGCAAGGCAACAATGTGATGGCTTCCAGCCAGAACTGGCAGGAGGGGTTGACATCAATCCATCAGGCTGTGCTGCCATTCAGCAAGTCCTGCACAGGCTGAGAGCTGGGGAGAAGAACCTCATGAAGTTCAACAAGGGCAAGGGTAGAGTTCTGCACCTGGGGAGGAATAACCTCATGGAGCAGGGCAGGGTAGGATTTGAGCTGCTGGAAAGCAACTCCATGGAGAAGCACCTGGGAGTGCTGGGGGACAAGTTGTCCATGAGCCAGCAAAGTGCCCTCAGGGCCAAGAAGGCTAATGGTTCCTGGGGTGCACTAAGGAGAGTGTGAGCAGCAAGTCCAGGGAGATTCTCTTCCTCCTCCTCCTCTACTCTGCCCAAGTCAGGTCAGAGCTGCAGTCCTGGGCAAGAGCCTAGAGAGACAAGAAATCACTGCAGAGAGTCCAGCAGAGGCTAGGGAGATGCTGAGGGCACTGGAGCAGCTGTGGCAGGAGGAAAGGCTGAGAGCCCTGGGGCTGCTGAGCCTGGAGCAGAGCAGAGCCAGAGGGGAGCTGCTCCATGCTGAGCAAGAGCTGAAGGGTGCAGGGGCAAGAGGCTGGGGCCACACTCTGCTCAGGGGTGCCCAGGGCCAGGCCAAGGGGCAATGGGCACACACTGGAAGCCAGGAGCTTGCAGCTGAGCAGGAGGAGCAAGTTGTTTGGTGTGAGGGTGCAGAGCCCTGGCCCAGGCTGCCCAGAGAGCTTGGGGAGTGTCCTTGTGTGCAGAGATTGCAAAGGCACCTGGAGGTGATGCTGGGCAAGCTGCTGGGGCTGAGCCTGCTGGAGCAGGGGGGATGCACTGCATGATCCCCAGAGCTCCCTTGCAATCCCCACCATGGTGGGATGCAGGGATCCTGGGATCCTGCCCCTCCTGCCATGCTATGTTGCAGCATGAGGTGAGCATCAACCTTCCAAAAAGCTATTAATAGTGAGGCAAAAATCGAAGTCCCTGCTGCAACTGTGCGTTGCAGTGCCAGGTAGAGGAGGAGCTTTCACCTCAGTGTCACCATCCCCAACAAGGACAGGGCACAAGGCTCAGCTGAGGGTCCCCAGGATATACATCCACCACCAGAGAGACCCCATCCCCTTACTGGGATTACCAAACACCTCCTGATGACAGGACCAGAGGAATTCATCCTCTCTCCTGCATTTGGGTCACAACAACCCCCATGAATGCTCCAGACATTCAAGAGTGACTGGAAATTGGACAATGGGAAAGGACCTGGAGGTGTTGCTTGACTGNTGGGCTCTTCTGCCAAGGAACAAGTGATAGGACAAGAGGAAACAGCCTCAAGTTGCACCAGGGGAGGTTGAGGGTGGACATTAGGAGAAATGTCTTCCCCAAAAGGGTTGTGTGTGCCTGTGCCAGGCTGCCCAGGGCAGTGCTGGAGTCACCATCCCTGCAGGGGTTTCCAAGGCCTGGAGGTGTGGTGCTGAGGAACATGGCTTAGTGGTGCTCTGGCAGTGCTGGGGAATGCTTGCACTCCATCATCTTCAAGGTCTCTTCCAACCTCACTGACTCTGATTCCATGTCTCCCATTTGCTTTAACCCTGCTGGGAGCAGTGTGGCACAAGAGCTAAAGCTCTCCTGGAGCCAGAGGTGAGGAATGTGCCCTT
The DNA here is from genome assembly GCA_013396975.1 of Bucco capensis. NCBI lineage: Eukaryota > Metazoa > Chordata > Aves > Piciformes > Bucconidae > Bucco > Bucco capensis. Next base: position 23,756 of record VWZO01006440.1, on the reverse strand, counting down.
GGTGCCATGGGCAGCAGCTTGCTGCTCCCTTTGGATGCTCTCCTGAGCACTCAGCCCCCAGCCCAGCCCAGCAATCCCCCTCAGCCAGGCCTGGGCTGGCCGAGCTGGCAGCTGCAGGGAAGGAGAAGGCTGGCACACACTGCTTCCCACGTCACCACATGGAAAAGCAAGGGATAAAAATATCCCAGCCCTGCGTGGAGCCCAGGATCAGTGCCCACAGAGCTGGTGGCACCCTCTGGGAAAGCAAGGAGGAAGGATCTGGGATGAAGGATGGCAGCACTGGCGGGGAGTGGGATGGGACTGGAAGGGTTTGGAGCAGAGAGCTCTGGGTCCACGGGTTGCTTGTCCCCACAGATCTACTTGTCCTGGAAGAGTGGCCCTGGGGAGGTGAAGCACTGGAAGGACATGATCGCCCGGCCCCGGCAGGCAGTGGCACAGTGGCACCAGCTGAAAGCTTGAGCACCCCAAGACTGTGGGAATGGGGCTGAGGGTGGATCCTCCTCCCCAGCCCCCAGCCCCTTTCCATGGGCCTCTCCCAGGGACCTGGCTGGTGGAAGGGGCTGGAGCACCTCTGGCCCCTTGCTTTCACCTCTCTGCACCACAGGGGTGATCCTTGGCCAAGAAAGGTGCCAGAAGCATTGACCTCCCCATTCCCTTCCCCATCCTCACCACCAGGCAGGAATCCTGCCAGTGCTTCCAGTCCCACTCCCTGTGCTCCCCTCTGCCCCTTCCTAGCCTCACTCCCCATTTCAGGGGGTGTCAGGCTTATGGATGCAGGAGGGGACCCCACACACACCATCACCACCTCCCTGTTCAGCTCAATAAAACCTCTCCGAGCCATTGGCATTGCCCAAAGGGGAGCACGGAGCACAGCCCCCCCCCCAATGCTCCTTTCCCTCATCCCCACTGCCCTGCCCTGAGCCCTCCCTCCCTCAGCCACCTTGGGCTGCCATGGGGTGGGTAAGGGGTCCCCAGGGTGGGAGGGCAGCCCCTTTTTCCCCCTGGGCCAGGCTCAGGCTCTTGGGATCAGAAGCCATGACACAGTTTGATAGCCAAAGCAGGCTCCTTTGTGCACTGCCTTCAGCCAGGTTTGATGTTTTACCTCCATCTTTGGGCTTGGTGGAGGTGCAGAACCCCATCCTGGGGTCACACCCCATATGGGGACCCCCACATCTTGCCCCCATCTCAGTTCTTTCCCCTTCCTTGTTCCACCCCCACCCTGAGCAGAGCAGTGGAACCCTGCCAGGGGAATGCTGATCTTCAGAGCCTCCTCTTCCAGCCAGGCTGCTCCAGAACTCCCATGAGCACTGGAGTCTCTGGAGGATAAAAGGGATGGAGCAAGTGCCATTGTCCCCATCCTAGGCAGGTGGCATCCCCTGGGCCAGCCTGGCAGGAGCAGTGCCAGCAGCATCCCTGCAGTGATAGCCTGGGATGCATGACCTCCCCTGGGATGCACAATGCTGGACACCTGGGACCAAGAAGCTCCCCAAAGCAAGGAGGACAGCCCCATCTGGGAGCTCCATGGGGCACAAGGGGCTTGGAGCAGCTCTTGGGGGATGGGGAGGTGACATCTGGGCTCACCCAGAGAGGGTTATCCCTCTAAGTCCTCCCCCAGCACTGAGGTTGCTCACCATGGTGGATGTGGGTCCTGGCAGCAGCTCTGGGTGTGATGCAAACCCCATCCCCAGGAGGTGACACTCAGTGCTGGGTAGGGTTGGGGGAACACCCTAATCAGTCCCCCCCCCCAACCTCTGAGAAGAGGAGCATCCTCCAAGCCCTCCTGGAGGAGGAGGGGAGAGGTGGGTGCTGCCATCTCAGGTAGGGCATGGGGACACCCCAAGGGTGCCCAGTGGCATGGAGCCACCTTGCCTGGCCAAGGATTTCCCCCCATCCTCAGTCTTCCTGCTCCCCTTGTGGCACACATCCCCCTTCACCTCTCCTGCACCCATGGGGAGGACATTGACACCCCACTTGCAACGTGTCCCCCCAGGTGCCACCAAAGCCATGGAGGGAGGAGGCCTGTTGGAGTCAGTGAGAGTGTTTCACCCCATCCCCATCATCCCTGTGCCACAGGCTGTCCCAGGCAGGCTGGGGAAGGGCACAGGATGCTGGGAGAGGGCACCCACCAAGCCCCTGAGGTGCTCCATGGAATCTCTCCAGTGCCCAGAGCCATGCCCTGGGCTGCTGCTTCCTTGTGCCAAAGTGGAGTGAGGGGAGGGGGACACACAGTGGCAGTGGGAGCATCCCATGGTGGGCTTCACTAAACCCCTTTGGAGGTGACAATGTGGAGAGAAGTCCTAATCCTGCTCCTCCAGTAATAAGAATGCTTCTGGGGACATTGGTCTTTGGATCCCATTTTCTCTCTCTTTGTTTTATTTGAACCTACCAGAAGAGATTGGCATGCCTGGGGAAGGGGTTTGGAGCTGGGGGGGTTGGGGGGGTGGTGGCAGGGTTAGGGTTGGCTATTCCTCCCTCCTCTCTCAGGCATTCCCATTGCTCCTTGTGTGTGTCTCTCCTTTGGAACTCTCGAGCTCTTAGCTGTTTCTCTTGATGTTCAGGTCTCTCTCCTCTTCATGTGATGGTTTGAACATCCAACTGGTGTGTAAAATACAGGATTAAAAAACAAAAAAAAAAAAGACAAAAAAAATAGACAAAAAAAATTAATAATAGAAAAAAACAAACAAACAAACAAAACACACACACACACACAAAAAAAAGACCTAAAAAGAAATGAAGACAAAAAGGCCAGAGCAGCTAGAGCAAGGAGATGCCTTGGCTGGGGATGCCACCCTGCTGCTGGTGGCTTTGCTGCAGAGGGGTGACCATGCCTGGCTGCCCCTTCTTCTTTTTGGGGGGTGTGGGAGGCCCCCAGGGCCTTCTTTGCAGAACTCTTATTTTTGGGGAGCAGGGCCCCTCGTTTTTCTGGAGGCAGCCCCTGCTCTCGGTAATAAAGGACAGTCAGTAACTGCCAGCGTGCCTGTCTCTGGCCTTGGGAGGGAAGGGAGGGAGGGAGGGGAGAGGATGAGGGGGTGGCTTCTGTGCTCCTCCCAGGACCTGTGGCTGCAAGGGAGTGCTGGGGAGAGTGGGGATGGGGGTTACAGGGTCACCTGTACCCGGCTGAGCATCCCTCCCCAGCACCCAGCATCCTTCCCCATCACCCAGCATCTCCCC
>VWZO01006438.1:19623-29637 GCA_013396975.1 Bucco capensis | reverse complement strand
CCCACCCACAGCCTCGGCCATGGAGGAGATCTTTGCCCCAGGCCGAGTCCCAGCCTCCAGTCCAGCCACAGCCTGTTGCCCAGCCTGTTACCCAGCCTCCAGTCCAGCCTCTGGTCCAACCACAACCCATAGCCCAACCTTTGGCCCAATCAGAACCCCTACCACTCTGCTCTGCCTGTAGCCTCCCACAGCCTCCACCATCCTGCTCTTCCTGCAGCCTGCCAGTGTCTTAGCCTCTGCCACAAGAGGGCTGCCCAGGAGGGCTATGGAGTCTCCATCTCTGGACACATTCCTGTGTGATCTTGTCTAGGTGATCCTGCTCTGGCAGAGGGGTTGGACTAGATGATCTTTCTAGGTCCCTTCCAACCCCTGACATACTGTGATACTGTGATACTGTGACACAGCCCCAAGCTCAACCAGCAACTGTTGCTCCAGTGCAACGGAAGAAGTACAAGACCAAGTCAGTGTGTTCAGCCAATGATGATGACCAACCAGGACATTCACAACCAGTGGACATATCGGAGCCCAAGATCATCACTGAGTCCTTTTCTCTCGAGACACTGCACCTACTATGTAAGGAGCTCACCCAGAAACCAGGCGAGCCCATTCTGACCTGGATGCTCCACGTGTGGAACATGTTCAGCAATGATACACAGCTGGACAAAACTGAAGCCCGACAGCTAGGAAACCTGTCCCAGGACTCTAGCATTGACCAAGCATTTGTGGCAGGAAAGGAGCCTACCAGTGTCTGGCAGTGCCTCCTGAGGGGTGTCAGGGAAAGGTACAGCCATGAAGAGCACTCCAACACCTCAGAGAGATTGTTGTCCTCAAAATCCTTTTCAGCAACAACCTTGACACCACAAGCCCCGATGATGTCAGATGCACATCCTGGATGTGGTTCAAGATGTGTCGGCTCGCCCCACAGATGTACTCACAGTTTCTCGCGTCACTACAGTATGATAAAGGAGAGGACACAGTAGGTGACGCAGCAAAGAAGTTGCGAGGCTATGAGGGCGCCATGCGTAGTCCACTTCAAACCCTGGTGTCCACAGTGGAGAAAATGGCTCATGACTTCAAGAATTTCAGGAACAATATGACTGATGACATGAAAGACTTTAAAGATGATGTGCGAGATCTTAAGGACAATGTGCAGGGAGTGGAGGAAATGTTCACTGACTGGATCGATGACAACCACCGAAGACTTAAAGAGAAAATGAAGGAGACCAGCCACAATGTCGCGCCTGTACAGGCCAGGAGCAGACATCCTCCACCTCCACAAAGAGACTCCTCCTCGTGAACCCAGCTTTGGTATGTCCTGCTGGATAATAGGGAGAACATGGACCATTGGCACAAGAAACCCACCCGTGCATTGGCAGCCCATGTGCAGAAACTAAAAGACAGAATGAACGCCAGGGGGAAGTCTGTGCCAGTTTCCCGTGGATGCGGGTATTTCCAACTACAAGTAGAGGGGCCCTGCCTCCAACCATGGGGAGGAGAGGGACAACAGAACTTTTTGGTCTGTGTGGATTCAATGACCTGGTACGTCTGAGCCACAAGCATTTACGGCTCTGGTCGACACTGGTGCACACTGCACTATAATGCCTTCTGGATATGTGGGGCCACAGACTATTTCCATCACTGGGGTGACCGGGGGCTCTCAGGAGCTCACGGTACTGGAAGCTGAAATAAGCTTGACTGGGCAGGACTGGACTAAGCACCCCATTGCAACTAGCCCAAATGCCCCGTGTATCCTAAGCACTGACAACCTGCAGAATGGGTATTTCAAAGACCCAAAGGGGTATCGGTGGGCATTTGGGATTGCTAGCATAGAAACTGATAAAAACAGACAATTGAATACTTTGCCCGGACTGTCAGATAACCCCTCTGTTGTAGGTCTTTTGCAGGTAGAGGGAGAGAAGGTACCCATTGCCACCTCAGCTGTGCATCGCCGGCAGTACCGGATGGACCAAGACTCCATTGTCCTCATCCACTAATTGATCCGGGAGCTAGAGAGCCAAGGGGTAATTAGCCGAACCCAGTCACCCTTCAACAGCCCCATCTGGCCTGTGCATAACTCAAATGGAGAATGGAGACTGACTGTAGACTATCGTGGCCTAAATGCAGTCACACCACCACTGAGTGCAGCTGTGCCGGACATGTTAGAGCTCCAGTATGAGCTGGAGTCAAAAGCAGCTAAGTAGTATGCCACAATAGACATTGCAAATGCATTTTTCTCCATTCCACTAGACGCAGAGTGTAGGCCACAGTTTGCTTTCACCTGGAGAGGTGTGCAGTTCACCTGGAACCAATTGCCCCAGGAGTGGACGCCCTGCCGGGCACTGGGTGGCGGCAGCCCCCAGGGTGGCAAACAGCAGCAGCACACACCTACGAGTCCTGAAACGGCAGTGGCGGCAACAGCCTGCAACCATGAGTCCCGGAGCAGCTGCAAGCAGCGGTAGAGGAAGAACTGGTGACGCAGCTGCGATGTAGTCATGGTGTGGAAGGGGGAATTGTGAATGGCCAGCCAGGAGGGAGGGGCTTCCACTGCGGGGAGTGCTGGGAGCTCCCAGTCCTTCTGTGAAGACGGCGAGAGGAAGAAAGTGTGCTCTCCTCCACCTTGCGGCAGCGTGCTTGGGCCATCCACTCATCTCCTGTCCACTCACCCACTCATCACCATCATCCACCATCCAGGTTTCCTCCATACTCCATCTCACCTGCCACCTCATTGTTATAGTGAATGTGAAAATTGCCCGAGGTATCCATTTTCTCTCCCTTCCCCCCCCTGACCGTTAATGTGTTCACTGGCAAACCTGGTGAGTGATAGCCCTTTCTATCGGCTGAGTTGTGTGGTCGCGCGGGCATGAGCGGGGGCCGACTAGCTGGCGGGGTGATCTCCGCCCCTGCCGGGCAGTGCCCGCCCAGCGGGGGGATGCGCGGGCTGTACCGGAGTGGCAGCACCTGTGGGGCTGTCCCAAGCCGGAAGCCGGTGCACATCCCACCACGGTCCGGACAGAAACACTGACCCTGCAGTAGTGTGCCCCGAGCAGCGGCGGGCCCCCGGCGAGCGGCAAGCGGCGAGCGACGGCGAGCCCTGGAGTGGCAGCGACATGCGACACCTGCAAGCTCCCCTGGAGTAGTGAATGTGGCAATTTCTATCCGGCAGCGGCTGCGGCCATCGCATCAACGAGAGACTGTGGCATGCCGGGAGGGGAGGAGCGTCTGCAGCAAGAACTGGCGCGAAACCGTGGTGCTCCTGGGAGAGAAAGGCGGAGCGTACTTTCTATTCTTCTGGACATTCTCCATCTTGGCAGAAGCGTGCAGCTGCCGGACCACCTCTCCATCTCCTCACCAGAACCATCCAGTACCCGGGCTCACCTCATCTGCCACCTCATCTCCACCAGACTGTACACTAGCAGGTTTTACTGCGAGTGAGGGGGGGGGTGGTCGGTGGCGTGAGGGGGGTGGAAACCGGGAGGGTGTGTAACACCCTGTATTTTCCTTTTCCATTGTTACATATGTATATATATTTCTATGTTAAATAATTATTCTTTACAACTCAGCCTCTGTGTCCAGTGATTTCTTTCCCTTTGTGAAAGGGGGAGGCTCTAAAAGGGCTTCCTTCCGAATTTGTCCTCCCAAACCAGGACACTCATCTTAATCGGACTGCACCTGAGCAGGTTTTACTGCTAGTGGGGGGGTGGCCAATGGCGAATGGTGAATGAGGGGGGAGGGTTTATATCATTCTGTAATTTAATTGTTGTATATTTTTCTCTCTTAAAAAGTTACTCTTTACAACATGCCCCCACTGTGTGGCATTTTCTTTCCTTTTTGGGGAAGGGGGAGGTTCCTGATGGGGTCATCTCCCAATTTGTCCTTTCAAACCAGGACATAAAGGACAAAAACCTGTGTGGAATTAACATAAGTATTTCTGATATCAAAATACAGAATATTTATATTGATAAATGTCATCACAAAATTTTTATTTACACAAATAAAATATGCATATCTACCTCGATTAGCAGCTGGAGTCAGACTAGTGAAGCTTCTTCATTTCTCACCTGAAAAATAAACCATTCAGGATCATTTTTTGTTCTGTAATGGTCTAAAGAAATAGACAATAGAGAAGAGAAAATGTGAAATCTGTCATAAACCCACAAACTGGGATGGACAGGAGAAATAATTTCTGATGTAAGTTTGTACACATAGAGTCCTTGGTACATCAAACTGCTCCTGGGACTTAGCTAGAGAATCCTTCCAGATTTTTTCAAGGCAGAATCAGAGTCCAGGAGAAAGCATATGATTTGATTTCCAAATTGTAGTAGCTGTGAAAGCCAGAGTGGGAAAACGATCAAGCCTTTTGAAAGATTGGCAGCCCTGTGAAGGAAGACCTGCACTCCTTACAGCAACAAGGCTGCTGCTCACACAAATTTCTTGTAAGCTTGATTCCAATTTCTTTCTGTAAGCTTTGATTTTCAAACATGTGACCTCCTGATCCCCACACAGATGCTGTGAACAAAGCTCTAGAAATTAAATCTGCTCTGCTCTGAAAATACAGGGTGATTTTCTTCAGCTTCTAACTGCACCGAGTTGGAAAACAAAAACTGCCATAGCAGATTCACAAATTGAACAACTCTGGTATCCATAACAGTTACCAACTGAAAGATATCTTTTGGACACGAATTTTCCTCTGATCTTTGACATTTACCCCCTATTTACCCTTGTTAGGATATCTGTCCTAAGAGAGAGTGATAGCACAGGAGAGACATTGAAGTGACATATGTAGGTTTTAATCTTTCACTCTGTTTCTTAAGACAACTCTCTACCCAGAAGATACGTGATTTGCTGATATAAGGCTAGACAAGTCCGAGCATGAAACTCAAAGAAATAAGATAAATGACTGCTTTAGCACGTTACAAGTATCTCAGCTTGAAGAGCTGGTCAGCAACAAGGAACAGACAGGTATCTGGACTAAAAAGGCAGAGCAAATCTCACAACCTCAAAGGCAGATTGTAGATTGACCCAGGAGTTATTTTTTCTACAGCTGTGTGTTACTGTGTTTTCAGAAGGATACAGCACTAGTGAACACCACTTGAAGCCTTTTGTGCATTGACACTGCTTCTGGACAGCGTTACCAATTCCTCAACAAATCTGAGAACAGGGTTGGTGGGAGGAAAGCAAGGAGGGAAGGAGAAGTCCTTCTAAGGATTAAACACCTTTCTGTGTTCCTATTCTCAGGAGAAATCTCCATATGGGCATTTTCAAACATAATTTGAATCTCTGAAATCACTAACTCAAGGTAATTGAGTTCACTTGGGATAATGCTGACAACTCTTCAATATATACAAACTTTACAATTTTATCCCCACTGTAAAATTTAGCCAGGATAAATGTCATACCATTTTTGTCTTCTTTTACTAGAAAGACCTTGTACTAGAGTATGAATCAGTATGTGGAGACTTCAGAAAAAGCTATATCATTTGTTATCTTGTGCTTGGCAACTGCAGTTTGAGATTTTTCACTGACCTAGTTTTCTGCTTATGCCCTATCAGTGCTGGTACCTGTCATGTATTAGGGTCTGGGATGACCCCTAATCCAGTGAGAGACACTCACTGTTATCCTCTTTCCTCTCTCTCCCCACCCCAGGAAGAGGAATAATAAAGACCAAGAGGACATGTGAATTGGAAAAAAAAAATTATTATTTAACAATAAAAAAATAAAATATATACAAAACCAATACCGAGCCCAAAGCCCCCTTTATAGCAACTACATTGCAGGCTCAGCACCAGGCTGTAGCAGGAGGGGAGAGCTAGATTCTGGAACTCTTGGGTTGGGATTGAAGGGACAACAGATAGTCCTCCTCAGATGCCAGGCACTGAAGAAGAAAGAGGAAAGACGAAGGAATTGACCCTCTTCTCTATACAGAATCTGTTGTATACAGAATGGAATACCTAGCATCACCTGAACTGTCTGCTTCTCCCTGAGGTGCAGCCTTTTACTCAGCACCCCCAAATGCAGGACACAAGATTTAGCAGTGACCTTGGTCTGCATACAAATCCTCACTAATAAATGGAAACACTAGGCCTTATCACTGCTAGAAGCAGGCACTTGTCTGCAAAAACACACTGTTTCAGAAAGTGCCATTACTTCAAGGAGCTTTAGCTGAAAAATAAAATCACTGAACAGAATCGTTCTGCTCAAACAGAAACCATGATCCTACCACAAACTTTTAAATCAATTTGCCATAGAATCATAGAATCATAGAACAGTTACAGCTGGAAGAGACCCTGAAGATCACCGAGTCCAGCCTTTTTCCTAGCCCTATCACCCCACTAAATGATGCTCCCCAACACAACATCCAGCCGTCTCTTAAACACCTCCAGGGACGGTGACTCAACCACCTCCCTGGGCAGCCTGTTCCAATGGCTGACAACCCTTTCAGTAAAGAAATTCCTCCTAATATCTAACCTGAACCTCCCCTGGCGCAGTTTCAATCCATTTCCCCTTGTCCTATCACTCTCTACCAGGGAGAACAGACCAATTCCTGCCTCCCTACAACCTCCCCTCAGGTAGTTATAGAGAGCAATGAGGTCTCCCCTCAGTCTCCTCTTTTCCAGACTGAACAGGCCCAGATCCCTCAGTCTTTCCTCATAAGGCTTATGCTCTAAGCCCTTTACCAGCTTGGTAGCCCGCCTCTGTACTCTCTCCAGCACCTCAATGTCCCTCTTGTAGTGAGGGGCCCAAAACTGGACACAGTACTCAAGGTGAGGCCTCACCAGAGCTGAGTAGAGGGGCATGATCACCTCCCTGCTCCTGCTGACAACACCGTTTCTGATACAGGCCAGGATGCCATTGGCCTTCTTGGCCACCTGGGCACACTGCTGGCTCATGTTCATCCGGCTGTCAATCAGCACCCCTAGGTCCCTCTCTGCCTGGCAGCTCTCCAGCCACTCCTCCCTGAGCCTGTAGCGCTGCTGGGGGTTGGTATGGCCAAGGTGCAGTACCTGGGATTTGGCCTTATTGAACTTCATGGCATTGGCCTTGGCCCAGCCATCCAACCTGTCTAGATCCTGCTGCAGAGCTTCCCTACCCTCAAGCAGATCGACACTGCCACCCAGCTTGGTGTCATCTGCAAACTTACTAAGGGTGCACTCTACCCCCTGGTCCACGTCATTAATGAAGATGTTGAACAGGAGTGGCCCCAGTACTGAGCCCTGTGGGACCCCACTCGTGACTGGCTGCCAACTGGATTTCACTCCATTGACCACAACTCTTTGGACTCGGCCATCTATCCAGTTTTTAACCATGTAAGAATGCTCTATATAATAGGAGAAATGTATTACATGAGCATTTATTGATTAGATTTGTCATACTATGAAAATAGAAAGAAAAGAGTTGCTGGACCTTCCTTCAAAGTATTCTATTCAGTGATATTACCAGAGTAAAGTTGAGAGTGAACGATAGTAAGCAGCTCTGGCTGGCATTCTGCACTATGACCTTATCATAGAATCATAGAAAGGTTTGGGTTGGAAGAGACCTTCAAAAGTCATCTAGTCCAACCCACCTGCAGTAAGCAGGTACCTCTTCAATGTGATCAGGTTAGAATCATAGAATCATCAGGGTTGGAAAGGACCTTCAAGATCATCAAGTCCAACCAATAGCCCTACACTACTGTTATCCTTAAACTATCCCCCAAAGTGCCACATCTACCCGTTTTTTGGACACCTCCAGGGATGGTGACTCCACTCCTCGATGTCCTTCCTATACTGTGGTGCCCGAAAATGCACACAGTATTCAAGGTGTGGCCTCACCAGCACCAAGTACAGGGGCAGGATCACCTTCCTGTTCCTGCTGGCTACACTATTCCTGATTCAAGCCAGGATGCCATTGGCCTTCTCGGTCACCTGGGCACACTGCTGGGTCATGTTCAGCCAGCTGTCAATCAACACCCCCAGGTTCTTCTCTGCTGGGCAGCTCTCCAGCCACTCATCCCCAAGCCTGTAGTGCTGTCGGGGGTTGTTGTGACCAAAATGCAGGACTTGACATTTGGCCTTATGAAAACTCATACAATTGGCCTTTGCCCATCCATCGAGCCTGTCTAGGTCCCTCTGCAGAGCTTCCCTACTCTCAAGCAGATCCACACTTACTTACTAAGGGTGCACTCTATCCCCTCATCCAAGCCATCAATAAAGATGTTGAACAGGAGTGGTCCCAGTACTGAGCCCTGGGGGACTCAACTAGTAACTGGCCGCCAACTGGGTTTGAGTCTGTTGAGCACAACTCTTTGGACTCAGCCATCCAAGCTATTTTTTATCCAGCAGAGCGTGTGCACATCCAACCCACTAGCAGCCAGCTTCTCTAGGAGAATGCTATGGGAGACTTTGTCAAATGCCTTGGACTTCATCCAAGAAGCATGTCACCCCTTCATAGAATGAGATCAGGTCAGTCAGACAGGACCTGCCCTTCATAAATCCACAAACCAGGACCAGATCCTCTCATTATTCCATAGAATCATAGAATAATAGAATGTTAGGGGTTGGGTGGAATGTTAGAATGTTTGATGGTGGGGTGTTCTGTGGGGGTTTTTTGGTTGTTTTTTTTTTTTTTTTTGTTTGGACTCAGTGATCTGAGAGTTCATTTCCAGCCATGAAGATTCTGTGGTTCTGTGATCCTTGACCTCCCTCGCCAGGTTAAGTTCTAAGGAGGCCTTAGCTTTCCTTATTGCCTCCCTGCATCCTCCGACAACTTCCCTATATTCTTCCCAAGTGGTTTGCACATCCTTCCATGTACTATATATTTCCTTCTTATGCCTAAGCTTATCCAAGAGCTCCCTGGTCAACCATGCAGGTCTCCTAACTCTCTTACTAGATTCCCTGCTCTTTGGGATGCACTGATCTTGAGTCTGGAGGAAATGGATCTTGAATATTAGCCAGCTTGCTTGGCCTCCCTTACCTTTAGAGCCCTGTCCTGCGGGATTTTCCAAGCAGTTCCCTAAGAAGGCCAAAGTTGGCCTTTCTGAAGCCTGGGGTAGCGATCCTGCTTTTGTCCCTGTGCCTACTGCCTGCAATCCTGAACTTCAAAAACTCATGGTCACTACAGCCAAGGATGCCCCCTACCTTCACATCCTCAACCAGTCCCTCTTTGTTTGTGTAATGGGATACATAAAACAGGAAGTCCTTTGTGCCCACATTTCCTCCTCCTTCTTCCCCCAAACCTGTTTGTTTGGTTTTCCAAACTGCTTTGCTGTCCATCTAGCCCCACCCCCCTCCTTAGCAAGTTGGCACTGGTAGCCATGACAACAAATGGGTGGGTGTGGGGCAGGCTAAAGTGGCAGCCAAGTCGAACCCTGGCCCAGTGCGATGCAGCGAGCTGAGGGCAGCCCACAGCATCCGGGCAGCGCTGAGTCACGGAAGTGACTTTCATGTGCAAATCAGTGGGACAAAAACCACGCCTGGCACGGGGAGCACTGGGATACTTCACTCCCTATTTAAGGTGACAGAGACATTACACACTTCCTCTTTCGCTCACCCTCTCTGACCCTGCATCTTCACTGAGACAGCACACAGAAGGAGAGAGAGGACTGCCATGTGGCCTCCGCCATGTTGACCACGTGGTGCTTTGCCTTCCATCTAGACCGGGAACTTTTCCTCTTCAGTCATCCAAGTCCCTGGCTCCATCCATCATCTCAGCTCACCTCACATTTCTTCCCACCCCAACCGGACTATGTTTCTTGGAGGTTTCATCGGGGGTGTGGGGGGGGAGGAAACCTCGTGGCACGGTGAGGGGGGTGGAGGGACCAGGAAAGTTTTCCCTACCTGTTTCTGTATTTGCACTGTTGTATATATATGTATTTGTTATTCTTTATCACTTTGCCTCGGGTGTGAGGCACCTAGGAGGGGGAGGCTCTTTTATCTGGGTCTTCATAAAAATTGCCTTGTTAAACCAAGACAGTTTGTTAGTATAAGGTCCAGCAATACTACTCTCCTTGTCAGTTCCTCCACCATCTGAGTTTGAAAG
>VWZO01006438.1:0-19052 GCA_013396975.1 Bucco capensis | reverse complement strand
AGTCACCTATAACAATGACTCTTCTCTTTTTTTTTGATACAAGATGTTTGGATGCTGGCCTTGGGTTTCCTTAATCTTGGGAATGCCTCCAAGCCAGATGATTCATCTTCCTCATTGGGTGACTGCACTTGCAGGGCATAGTACCTGTTCTGCAAGGTCGCCTGGAAAGTTGGAGGTATAACCGAGGCAACACACCTGCCAGGCCGAGCAGGAACTTGTTGCCATTACTTACTGCCAAGGGTATGTGGGGAGGTGGGCAGGGAAGAAGTTTGCTTGCTGCCTTGACCATGTAGTTTTTGGTTTATGCAGGGCAGATGTGTATCCCAATGAACTCATTTCAGGGATGGTCCAGGGGTCTCCCATTCCTGGGTAATTTGTGGCAGGTGATCCTGTTCCTGTTTCAGGGAGGGCAGAGCCTGGTTCCACCAGTCAATCTCATCATCAGTCTCTCTGATGCTCCTAAGTCTTGCTACTTCAGCTTGCCGTTCTTCAACCTTAGCTTGCTGCTGTGCCACTTGGGTGAACAGATCACCTACCTGCTCACACCGTACACAGTTCCCTGCTACCAGGGAGAGGCTGAGACACTGCCTACATCCTCCTACCTGGACCATCTCACCCCTCCTTGAGGGCTCTGTCTGTCTGTTGATGAGTAGGTCATCAACCTGTTCACAGCGCACACAGCAGTTTTCAGAATTGCCACCTGCTGCCAGTGAAAGGAGCTCTGGCATTCCCTGCAGCACGTGACCTGGACGGCTGTATGCTTCTGTTGGCACTCAGTCTGAGTTCCCATGTCCACTTTGGCAATTGTGTAACGTAAAACCTTCAGCCGGGTGGAAAACAGTTACTTTCCTTAAACAACAATAACAACTACAACAGCAACAACAACAACAGCAACAACAACAACAAAAACCCCATGCATGCTGTGAAGGCCAGCTTTTTCAAATGTCTCAGGCTGTGCTGGGCCATCCGGTAGTCCCAGCTGGCTCTTGGGGGATGGGTGAACTGCTTCCTCGCTTGGAGCACCTGCAGTGATGTCCCTGGGGGCAAAGCCTTTACCTGTAAGCTGAAAGTTACAGGAAAAATCTCTGCTGAAGCTGAAGATGGTTGCAGAGCTTTTTCAAATGTCTTGGGCTGTGCTGCACCATCCAGTAGTCAGGCTGGGTTTATGTTGGGCAGGTGTGTACCCCAGTGAACTTGCTTCAGGGATGGTCCAGGGGTCTCCTGTTCCTGGGTAATTTCACAGAATCACAGAATCATTTGCGTTGGAAGGGACCTCTGGAGGACATCTAGTCCAACCCACCTGCACAGGGCAGGGATATCCCTGTCTAGATCAGGTTGCCCAGAGCCCTGGCAAGCCTCGCCTTGAATACCTCCAGGGATGGGGCCTCAACCACCTCCCTGGGCAACCTGTTCCAGTGTTCCACCACCCTTGTGGTGAGGAACTTCTTCCTAATGTCCAATTTAAATCTACTCCTCTCCAATTTAAAACCATTGTCCCTTGTCCTTTCACTCCAGGCCTTTGCAAACAGGCCCTCTTCAGCCTTCTTGTAAGTTCCCTTTAAGTACTGGAAAGTCACTAGTAGGTGCCCCCGAAGTCTTCTCTTCTCCAGGCTGAGCAATCCCAGCTCCCTCAGCCTGTCCTTGTAGGAGAGGTGTTCCAGCCCCCTGATCATTTTCATGGCCCTTCTCTGGACCTGCTCCATCAGGTCCGTTGTCCTTTCTTTATTGAGGGCTCCAGAACTGGACACAGTATTCCAGATGAGGTGTCAGCAGAGCAAAGTGGCAGAATCACCTCTCTCGATCTGCTGGTCACGCTTCTTTTGATGCAGCCCAGGATGCCATTGGCCTTCTGTTTGCAAAAGTGCACAGTGTGCACTGTTTGCTCATGTCCAGCTTCTCATCCACCACCACCACCCCCAAGTCCTTTTCTGCAGGGCTGCTCTCTATCATCTCATCCCCCAGCCTGTATTGATAGCGGGGATTGTTTCGACCTAGGTGTAGGACAAGTGATCCCGTTCCTGTTTCAGTTTCAGGGAGGGCAGAGCCTGCTCCAGAGTCAATCTCATCCTCAGCCTCTCTGATGCTTATAAGCCTTTCCACTTCAGCTTGCAGCTTTTCAACCTTATCTTGCAGCTGTGCCACTCAGGTGAACAAATCACCTACCTGCTCACACCGTACACAGCCCCCTGCTACCAGGGAGAAGCTGAGACACTCCCCACAGCCTACTACCTGGACCATTTCATGCTTCCATGAGGGCTCTGTCTGGGCATGTGCCACACACAGCACTCAAGGTGCAGCTGCACCAGTGCAGAATAGAGCAGAATAATCACCTCACTTGACTGGCTTGCTTTATGTAAAGATGAGACATGGGTATACATGATGCCCTTCCACCTCCTGGATACCTCCAGAAGAAAGTTTTGGCACATGTGTGTAGAGGGAGTCAGGTTACACTGATGGCCAAGGTGATGGAGTGCGCTACAGGGCATATCTGTCACACAGGGTTTAACCTATGCCTGGTACTGAAAACCCAGCTACTGCTGGCCTCCGTGATCCTAGTGTTGTACTTCTGTCCATTCTCCAGACTGGCTGCTCAGGAGGCCTGTGTGTTTTAGGGAAAGCATGAGCCAGCCTCTAGTATTAATAGCCACAAGTTTCATTTCTCTTGGAAGTGGAGGAGGCAATGTATTCTTAACTCTCTATATTGCCAACTCACAGAATGACAATTGTAAGCTAGAGCCTAAAATTATGTTATAAAGAGTTTTATTCCCTGAGACTGCATAACACATAGATTTTGTAATGTTTTCAGGCTTCTATCGGCACCTAGAAAAGTTGCAAATAATTTTTTTGAAAATTAAAGCTGAAAATCATTGACAGTTTCTTCAGCCTCATAGCTTAAGTTGTGAAAAAAAGCACCAAATGTCACAGGAATAGTAGTAAATTTTTAACTGCTGGTAACATGGGTTTTTTTGCATTTAGGTTCTCCCTGATCCTGCACTGATTGTGTACATGTGGCAAAATATGATCAGAAAGGGTAGAAACAGCTATTAGTGAGCTGCTTTCTAACAGCCATCTAGATTCAATAAGCTTTGTAAACAGTTTTTCTATCTTCTAGGACATCTAATTGTTTCAGGAGCTGTATATAAAAGTATACATATGTATTTTATGGAGTTGGATTACATTCTTGCAAAGCCACTGGCAAAATTCCTATGCAGTTTCAAGGAAACAGGATCAGCCCACTAATGTTTTAATAGTTTTCTGACTTCTTATTGGCTGAAGGAGAAGCTACAGTAAGCAGACTTTCTGTGAAGTCTAGAGTAAATTCTCTCTGCTTTTAATAAGAAAAAGCATAACGTAATTGAAGTCTAGAAAGCCTAGACATTTTAGTAGACTTCCTCGCTTATTTGTAAGATGATTCATTAAACAGTTGCTCTCATAAAAGAAGATAATTTACTTTTATTTCACAGGATAGGGTGATATAATTGATCTATAGTAGAGTGAAAAAGCAGCATACTGGGGACAAATTTATTAGAATGAGCATGGTGACACTTCTTAATCTCTGTTCTAACATTGGAATATGGTCCAGAATATCTTCTGCACCTGTCAGCTCTGTCATGATATTGTTTCTGGTGAAACAGGTAAGTTAATTCAATAATTAAAAATTGACAGTATAAATGTGGATTCCTATCATATAGCATTTTAAACATCACAGCCAGTATATCTGTTTCAAATATAGTTCTGGCATAACATTAAAAATTAGTCATGAGAAATGTTGGCTGAGAAGTTGTAGTTTTGTGTTACAACTCACTTTGCTTAGTTAATTGATTACAATTTTCTTCTATTAATGATCATTCAAACAAGTAAATTGTGTTTGCATATATTTGTACAATCTTTTTCCTACCATTATTGATCAGTTTTGAATTGTATTTATTTTTCAACTTTCCTACCAGATACCAATTCTATTGAGAATCAGCTTTATTTTCTACTGCTTTTCCTCTGTTAAAACAGTTTGCTTTGTATTTAGCACTATCTTAGCCTTTGACTTGCACAAGAGAGTGAGCATTGAATCTCGCATTTGTGAAATCTGATGTTGTTGGTTTCATTCTGTGCCTCAGTTTCTTACAAAAGGCTAGTAAATCTGCATAAAATTTCTACTTTTATTTCTTGTAGAGATCTATTAAACTATTCGCTTCCTTTTTTTTTTCCCCCTAATTCTAGAGGAAAAAATCTGAAGGCTTACTTTTTCATCTACATTGTCTTATTTGAAAGAGGTTTAGGTATTAAATGGCAAAACATCTCAATATAATTCACTTCAAGGAAAATTCATGTAGGTTTTAGATAATTATTTAGTATTTATTAATATCAACCTTGATTTTGAGAAATTAAAAAAAATACTAAGAAGTAGTAAATTTCAATTAATCTGAATAAAATTTATATAGAGATTTAGGCTACATTTCTATGAAATAAGTATATATAAGAATAAGTGTAACTAACAGGCTTACTTTAAACTGAAATTAGTAAGATATTTGTATACATTTCTATGAAATAGGTATATGTAAGTGTAACAGGCTTACTTTAAGCTGAAATTAGTATGATATTTCTATCCACTTGTCCTTCTATTTAGCTAAGTTACTGAGGAATTGAGTTTGCATGTGTATATGCTCTAAAGAGCATAATTGTGTTTCTATCTTTTTTTATGAAGAAAACGTCAGCAGGAGACACATATTCTGTGTGTTTTGTAATATAAAATATTCCTAATGCTTGATTCAGATCTAGACCTTCTGCCACATGAATGAATATAGCATTGAAACAACTCTTAGGTTTGTGATACACGTTAAATCTCTGACACACCTTGGTCAAAGCACTGGTTCCATCAATACTAATAGAAATTATTTCCCAAATACTTCCATGAGACCAAAATGTTACAAGACTATAAATCATTGTGAATTACTTTGTGATAGTGGTTACTGTAACTTGTTAAAAGAAATATGGGTTTGATTTCTTTACATTTTATTTAATATGAAATAACAATCATAACTCAAAATATCTCTATTTTCTAGTAAATATCTATATACTTATGAAAAATATCACTAAAAATAAACCAGGATCATAATTGAAATAACATGTAAATATTCAAGCTCTTATTTCCAAATTATACTGAAATTGAAGAGTTTTTTCTGTCCATAACAGAATAGTCTGAATAAACAGAAACATTTTGTTTCACCATTAGCTTAATATAAGAAATTAAATGGGGTGAAATCCTGATTATACTGTGCTCAGTTATGAAAAAAAGAAAAAAAATAAACCAGTCTCTTGGCAACCGAGGTGGTTTATTAGTAGTAATCCACCTCTAAGTGAGAGCTTCAGGCAATGTTTTCTACTGCAACTAACACATTTTTAAACAATGGTGTCATCTTGATACAGTTTGTGGGCTCTCAGCAAGTCAAATGTATTGAAAGATCCTTCCAGGGAAGTTAATTGAGTTTCAATATGGGTGACCAGTGGTGCAAACAGGGTGCCACAGTCACGGGCTGAGGCGGTTCATCTGCTACCAGCAAAACTTCAGTTATCCTGAAATGAAGAAAAGTCCAGTGTAGGATGAAAGGTCATGGACTTTTTGAACTTCCGTCTTGGACATTTGAGTTTAATATCTTCTGAGTTGAAAGTTCTGTTTAAATGCTAGAGTCTGAATGACAACTGAAACACAAAACCGAGATCAAAAGCTGCATGTTTCCACTGCTTGAGATCACTGTAAATTTACCTGAAAGCTTGTATTTCTCCTGCTGAGTGTGCATTGTATCCAAATTTGATAGCACTGAGTAGCTCAAAACTTAGATCATAATGAAACTTCACTGGAATCTGTAATCACAGACCCATGTCAAAGGCAGAGAGAGATTTGTCAATTCTTCTTAGAAAATACACATAGGACTGAGACTTCTCCTGCTTGTGACAAAACCAGGAAAGGCCTCCACAATTTCCGTGGATATGATTGTGATACTTACATTGATCCAGACTGCAGGATGATTTTTCTCATTCCAAAGTACAAGTAGCATTCTTCAGCCCTTCTCTATACATATATCCTTGTAGATTTTCCCCCACTGCAGACTGAATAGTCATGCAAAAGCAGTAAGCTTGACTTTTTTTAGTTACTTTAGGTAGTTCTTGAGTGAGTATCTAATGATTGATTCATGAGTTAATGCCATTCAAGTCATCATGGCTTATTGTTAAATATTTGTTCATAATTTCTTCAGTAAGATAAATTAATGGAGTTTTCTTAGTCTACTAGTTTAATAATTAAGGCCAATCCAGACTTTCCTTATAATTTGCAAATTTATTGTCATCTCGTTTCAGGTATGACCATCAGAGTTGGTCATCCTATCCAAGCAAAGTTGTATCAGGGACAAATCCTGCTCACCAATACTGTCTTGTACTCCTTTCAACATAGTTCCTTGTATACACAACTCCAGAAATGTCAAAACACTCCTGTACTGCAACAATGTCTACAGGTGGCTCATAGAGTCATAGAATCATCATGTCACTTCATTTGAATAACTAAATATAAATTCTCAAAAAGTGCTGACATACATCCTCCAGCTGTGTCTTCTAGGACTAAAATGTCACATTAGGACAGTTACAGTGCACACAGTAGAGAGATTCATGTTTCTCTGAGATTTAAATAGCCCTTATTAACTGGACTGATCCCCTGTTAATTTCCAATCTGCACATTTTTTCTTTCATTATTTAAATTATTTTTTATAACAGTATTTCAAATTAACTTGTGAGGTCAGATGACATCTCTTAATTTTTTGTCAGGTGCAGACCTGATTTTATATAGACTTCATTTGATTTGTTCATCAGAATATCTTATGGTAGAAAACCAAGAATCTCACAAATACATCAATAGTGACCAGGTACTGGCTATCTGACTCAGTCTGTAGCATTGTAGAAACTGACATAAAGAAATTATGTGAAACTGTCATTTATACCTAAACTGCTCCTCATTCTTGTTGAATGAGTTTCTTCGTGACTCTATATTAACCTCATCACAAATGGAACCAAACAAGCAGCCAGGTAGCCTCTGTAAGACTTTGCTTCTATTTTGTTGGCTGGTTAATGCATTTGTTTAGCAGAAACTGAAGTGCTATCCCTTAAATCAAGTAGTCTTTTTCACAAATGCGTCATCTCCATGTCTTTGCCTCTTCAAACTCCCAGGTTCACCGACCTGGGAGTATCTGAAGAATCTCCCCTGGCTCCCAGCATTTTGAGGCCTACATGAGGGAAATGTCAAGATGTTTTTTATTTTGGAAACATGCATTCCTTTCTCATGGCTGCTGTAAATATTCTTATCTTGCAAGTCCATCAGAGGAAGAACAATTATAATCTTTCTCTTCCCTGGAATTTTAAGTAGGGTGTCTGAAAATTAGCTGAGAGGCTCAAAGCAGAGTATTGGGCAGGTAACATTTTCCACAGAAAAACTTTCATGGAATGGATTGTACATAAGAATGTATGTACAAAAGCTCAGGACACAAAAATCGATTTACGTGAGATGGAGAAAACTTTACATGGAGAAAAATTTGGCATCGATGAAAACAGTGCTCTATTTCAGTATGTAAGAAATCTTGAGAGTATAAACTCTTCTCCCCTGTGCAAAACTGTGTCCTGTCCAGGCAAAAAGGGCAACATAGTTAGTGCAGATGGACAAGTAAAACTAAGATTTACAATTGTGTTTTCTCAAAAATTGCCTGTAAAAAAACTGGAAACACTACAATTTCTGAAGATAAGTACACATTTTCCATAGTGGAGGAATGAAATGCCAATGTTTTGGTACACCCTCACAGGTCCTAGCAATAAAATATCTGTGCAGATTTTTTAAAAAATTACTTTACACAAGTTGAATTTCTTTGGTAATACAGCACCATGGCAATATATTTCTTGCTCAGGCAAGGATAGCAACTGAAACATTTCATCAGTAGATTCCTGGAGAAGGAAGGGGTCTATGTTTACCTCCCTGCTTACTTATCATTCCTCCATTCTCTACTGTCCTCTCCTCTTAAACTTGCCAGTAAGACACCACAAGGTTCTAACACATTTTCCTTATGTTCAGTATTTTCACTCACAGGCCAAAGGATCTCTGCTGGAAAAAACCACTACTGGATGGAACAAATATAAACAAGAATGCCTGAAAATGCTGCAGGAATCAACTGTAGATACTGGTAAGGAAACAAACAGTACAATAAAGCAATGTGTTAAGTTAATATTGATGAATGTGCAAATATTCTTTCTCTTGCTTTGCAGAAGTGAGTGTATCTTTATAAACTCTAAATGTAGAGCAATCAACTATAATGACATATGTAAACATGCACTCACAAAAGTTAATGGTGCTTTTTGTCATGAAACATATTAGGTTCCTATATGTAAAACCAAATCATATACAGAAATGAACCACTGAATAGTTGGTGCTGAGCTACAACTACGGTGTGGTACTGGTCGAGAGGTAGCTGCTGCCCTTTATTGGTAAGAACTATATCCTTTGGATGAAAAAGACTAGTTTTCAGTTCCATTTTCAGTCTGAAGGAAGTTGAACATAAATTCCTCGAAATCATGCTAACCACAGGAGAACTGACCATCCAGGGAACCAAATATGGCTCCAATTTCTATACTTTAGGAACTGAGTCATGTCAGATAAGAACCTGAAATACATGAGACAAGACAGAGTCTAGATCTACCTAGTCAAGGCAGCTGGGGGGATTCTCTCTTCTCACTGGATTGCTTAAACATTTTGTGATATAGTCTTTTAAGACACAATGACCAGGTTGGTCCACGTTCACCTGGCACTTCTAACCATTAGCTTAATCATAATTTATTCTCCTCCTACAGTGTTTGAATTCTTGGTTGAAGAGCTACATAGCTTTAGAGGACAATATCTTCTCCTGAAAAATGGGAGAGGGAAGAACTTACTCCACGCCCCCTACCTTTTGTTGAGTCCTGTTTGACAAAAGGGGAGCTTATAATCTGTGATTTATTTCACTCCTGAAAGTAGAAACTCTGCTCAGATAGATGCCTGTCTTTAGGAAAGGATGACACAGGCTTGGTTTATGTAGTTGGAGAAGTTCAAGAAGGAGCTGGGAGAAAGTTGACTGCAGTCACAGAGGGAAGATTATGAGTGAAAATGTATGCTGTGTTTTGAACTCATTCGTTATAGGTATGTTTCTGCTCCCATGTGCAAGTAATACACTCATGATCATCTTGCCTGTTGGCTACCTCAACCCATCAACTGCATATAGTAACTGCAGGATGATATGACCTCTGACTCACTTTGGTAGTAGCAGAAAGCTACATTTATGACATTGTAGTGTGCATATGTGTTGTCCAGAATACATGGTCTGATATGATCAATGTGTGCATTTTTTGTTATTCAAAATGCATTTCAAAGTTGGAAATCAATCCAAAGCGTTGGCCAGAAAATTTAAAACATCAGAAAAGATGTAGGTTTTCAAGAATAAATTATGTCATATTTTGTATTTTAAAATTTCTTAAACTTTTCACAAAAATATTCAAATCTCTAGTTTTCACAGGCCTTTGAAAAGTAAAAGGGAAGATATACCCTGTGAATTAAGGAAATTACTTCTAGGGATCACATTGAATAACAGATTTTCTCTTTTCAACTGAATTAGATGTTGCTGAAAATAAGCAGTTCTGCTTGAGCATGGCAGTGTGCTAAAGGAATGAATCTTCATGCTTTCCAGCCTTCATGGCAGACATGCTACAGAGGCAGCTGCAGGTCCTTGTAGCTACAACAGCATAAGCTAACTGCCGTAGATTATTCTGTGAAGCTGTAACAGCTGGAGAAACAAAGCTCCATTCTCATTTCTAACCCCCATGTCCATCAAGCACTTGGTTCAGCTTTCATACTATATATGGGGCAGGAGATACCCACTCATTCTTCCTGAGCTTTTGAGTGTGCTTAAAAAGCAAAAAAAAAAATAAAAAAAAAATCATACCACCTATGCCAAGGCAGCCAAATAACCATTGAGTTCTACCAAAACTTTGCTAGGGAATGCAGAGATGCAGTAAGGAAATAAGGCTCATCTAGGACTGAACTTGTCCAAAGATACCAAGAACAACAACATACCTGAGCAGATACACAGAGAAGACATAGGCTTATTGTTAAACAGGGCAAGGAAGCTAGTCACTAGTAAAGGAGGGGGCAAGGAAACTGCAGGCCTATTAGTCTTACCTCAGTCCCTGAGAAAGTCCCTGAAATGAGTCCTTCTAGAAACTGCTACTAACCAAATGAAGCAGATGACTGGGAAAAGCCAGCATAGATTTACCAAAACCAAACCATACCTGACTAACTTGATCACAGTCTACAACAATGTAACATCTTCTGTTGACATGGAAAGAATTGTGGATGTTGTTTGCCTGAATTCAGCAAAGCATTTGACACTGCTTCCCACAGCCTTCTCCTGTACAAGATGGCAAGGTACAGATTTGATACAGGTTTGTGATATGGGTAGCAAGCTAGCTAACAGGCCACATTCAAACAGTGACAAAAAGTGATTTTGGCTCAGGCTAGTAGCCTATCACAAACAGAGTCCTCCAGGGATCAATACTGGTCCCTGCGCTGTTCAACACCTCTGTAAATGATCTGAGCACAATGGCAATTAAAGCACCCCCACCAAGTTTGCTAATGATGCCAAACTGAGTGGTAAGGTCCCCACAACCCAAGAAAGATGTGGACAGACTGGAGAGAGTCCAAAGGAGGGCCATGAAGATGATCAAATGGCTGGAGAACCTCCCATGTGAGAAAGACTTCAGAAGTTATTTCTTTTCATGCTGGAGAACTGAGGGTGCAGGGGATAACTCAACAAAGTAAAAAGGTGGCTACAATGAGGAACAGGGGTTCTCTCTTCACAAAGATTCACAAGGAGAGGACAAGGGGAAATGAGTACAGGTTGCACCAGTAGAGGTTTCTCCTTGATATGAGAAAGACATTCTTTACAGTGAGAACAATCATTCACTGCAAAAATCTCTGGGGATATGGTAGAATCTTCATGACTTGTGGTTTTCAAAATGCAATTGAACAAAGTACTAGATAATCTCATCTAGGCTCCCATTTTCTGACAAATTGTTGGACCATGTGATCTTTCAAGGTCCCTTCCAAACTGGGCTGTTCTATGATTCTATGGTATCTCAAGAAAAAATGCTAACCACTAGGCCCCTAGTGCTGCCAAAATAGGTGGGATAACCCTTGTTCAAGTTCACTCATTTGACCTCATCAAGTTGATTTAACATGACAGCTAGGGGAAAATAAGAGTTCTAGTCCCAGTTCTATGTGATGTTTATGTATATTTTAAGGGCAGGCACCAGCTGAAAACAGAAGTTACCTGGTGTATAGAACTTGTGCTTTCCACACTCTGGGGACATGGAAATTCTGGATTCAGTTTCCACCAACTTACTTCCAGCAAGAGGGTAATAAAGATGATATGAATAGTGTCCTGGGGTATCCTTCAAGCTATTAATATGCAAAAGGGGAAAACTATCAGCAATTTTTTAACTCCAGTTCTACTAGTATGCATTTCCATGCTGAGTACTTAGAATCCAGGAATATCTACGGTTTAGAGACTTGCATGGATGGTACATAACTTCTGAGTGCTAAGCAGTTTAAGGCAGGAAAACCAGGCAATTACCTCTGTCAAAACTGTTATGCTTCTAGTACAACACAGTGTCAATTTGGGCATAAAATGAAATGTCTACCAGCAGTGTGATGTATCTGGGCTGCCTTAAGTCCCCCCGCAAAAAACAGGGAGACAGTATTTGTATTTGTTCCTTTGGAAGTAAGCAAATAACCCTTCTGGTTACTGTGCAAGATGCTACCATGTAGGAGAGTCACTGTGGCGAGAACACATCCAGAAAGGGTCAATATGCCACTCAGATTGAAGCATTCACTTACCTAATTCTTCATTGTCCATTGTCCATTTCATCACGTTAGATTTTTATGTAATTGTAAAATAATACGTGTTGCTGGATATCAACAATGTAATTATATGTTTTCCTTCTATGTTGTGTAAATCTTCAAGGTTTCAAAGGTGAATGACCAGAAGTCAGAAAAGTACTAAGGAAGATACACAGCAAAAATACTAAACAGACTTTCTCAGAAAGAAAGGTGCATTTGTGGCAGAGGGGTCATCTGAACAGCGTATATGGGCCCATATGATAACAAAGCTGAGCTATGGAGAGTATGGTGGGCTCTCAGCTTAATGAACTGGAGGTGAGAGTTGATGACTCTGATTTTACTGGTTTTAGAGAAGATTGTTTTCCCTGGCCCACATACTGTTTCCTCGGGTGTGGGCCAACATTGGCAGCTCTCAGCTTGCTGTCCAGTCACCCTAACCTCCCAGAAAATACTAAATAGGGTTTAACATAGTGGAGACATAGTTTAGCTTAGTGTTCCATAGATGGAACATCTCTCCTATGAGAAAAAGCTGAGAAAGCTTTTTGGGTTTGTTCAACCTGGAGAAGAGAAAGCTCCAGGGAGACATTCTTGCAGCCTTTCAGTATTTATGGGAGCCTATAAGAAAGACGGAGGCAGATATTTTGCAGGGCCTGTTGTAACAGGACAAGGGGTGATGGTTTTAAACTAAAAGAGGAAGATTTAGGCTGGATATAAGAGAGAATTTTCTCACAATGAGGGTGGTGAAGCAAAGGCACAGATTACCCAGAGAGGTGGTGGATGCCCCATACATGCAAACTTTCCAGGTCAAGTTGGACAGGGCTCTGAGCAACCTGCTCTAGTCATAGGTGCCTCTGCTCACTGCAAGCGGGTTAGACTAGATGACCTTGAAAGGTCCTTCCAACTATAACCTATGATTCTTACCTCCATAAAATCCACCTTCAAGGAAGTTTGATCATCCCCAGGTGTGTGCTTTCTAGTAGTAAGACTGAAGTATCAAGAAAAACATGATCTCACCCTAGAGTTCTGATTTTTGTTCTTTGACTTTTGGCAACGCTTTTTTCTCTTCTCTTTTCCTTTTCTTCCCTTTTTCTAATTACTTTGACTGTAGGAAATAAGGAAGGAAAAAACACAGAAAAGTTAGACAAAAAACTGCCATAAATTACAGACTATTTGACTAAGAGACGTAAGAAGACAGAGTGATGAGGACTTCAGAGGGAGCAAAAGTTTTTCTGGAAAGCAAAGGAAACAATGCATATATGTATATATATCTATACATACAGAATAGCTTACAACTAAAGCTAACAAGAATGAAAGAAAGAATGGTGAAAAGTTAAGATCAATAATTTATTGTGAAAACCTTGTGTGTAGAAACCCTGAGCACAATACAGAAGAAGAGTGTCTTATGATGGGAAGGAAGAGAATGGTGGGGTTTCGTGGCAATTAAAACTAAGCCAGACAACCCCAGTTTTCATTAAATGGACAAAAAATTATTTTTCTCCTAGTAGCCTACCCAATACAAGCTTGAACAAACCTTAGAAATATATTGGAAATTAGGTATTGGAAATATATGTATTTCTGTCTCTCTCTCTCTCTATATATATATAAATATATTATATATTATACAAATATATAGTATATATATATTAAAGGAATATATATATTCCTTTAAGAAGGAAATATATAGAACATGGAAATGGGCAAGCCACTTGGGAAGAATATAGGGACGTTGTCAGAGGGTGTAGGGAGGCAACAAGGAAAATCTCCTTAGAACTTACCTGGCAAGGGAGGTCAAGGATACCAGGAAGAGATTTTTCAAGTATGTGGGCCCTTTGAGGAATGAAATGGGTGTGCTGGTGACCGAGGATACAGAGAAGGCAGAGTTACTCAATGCCACCGTCACCTCGGTCTTTACTGCTAATGCCAACTACCATGAGTCCCAGAAGTTCAAAACTGCAGAGGAAGATGGGAGGAAGGTAGTTTTTACCTCAGTTGATGAGGTTTGGGTGAGAGATCAGTTGAACAAACTGGACATCCACAAGTCCATGGGTCCAGATGGGATGGACCCCGGAGTGCTGAGGGAGATGGCAGAGGTCATTGCTAGGTCTCTCTCCATAATCTTCAAGAGGTCCTGGAGAACAGGAGAGGTGCCTGAGGACTGGAGGAAAGCCAATGTTATCCCACTCTTCAAAACGGGCAAGAAAGATGACCCAGGTAACTCTAGGCCAGTCAGCCTCACCTTCATCCCTGGAAAGGTGATGGAACAGTTTCTACTTGCCACCATCTCCAAGTATGTGGAGGAGAGGAGGCTCCTCATGTTGATGGGTAGTCAGCATGAATTCTGCAAGGGGAGGTCCTGCTTGACTAATCTGATAGCCTTTTATGATGGCATAACTAGATGGATAGATGAGGGGAAGGCAGTGGATGTGTTTTTTCTCGACTTTAGCAAAGCTTTTGATACTGTCTCCCATGGTATCCTCATTGCCAAACTTGAGAAGTGTGGATTGGGAGACNTGAAAGGAGTGGAGCATGTGCCCTAGGAGGACAGGCTGAGAGAGCTGGGTCTCTTCAGCCTGGACAAGAGGAGACTGAGAGGAGACCTCATTAATGCTTATAAATATGTTAAGGGTGAGTGTCAGGAGGAGGGTGCCAGGCTCTTCTCAATGTCATCCAATGTTAGGACAAGAGGGAATGGGAGCAAGCTGGACCACAGGAGGTTTAGTATTATCACGAGGAGGAACTTCTTTACAGTAAGGGTTCCAGAGCACTGGAACAGGCTGCCCAGGAGGGCTGTGGAGTCTCCTTCTCTGGAGACATTGCAGAGCTGCCTGGACACATTGCTGTGTGAGCTGGTCTAGGTGATCCTGCTCTGGCAGGGGGGTTGGACTAGATGATCTTTCTAGGTCCCTTCCAACCCCTAACATTCTGTGATTCATTCTGTGATTGGGAAAAGAGCAAAAAAATGCAGTTATAAATGTTATCAACTACAAATGTAAGCAGATAGGGCCGCAGCTATTTAGTTTTAAATGTACAAAGGAATTACCATGCTCTGTGTTTTAGCAGAAGCATCCCAAAAAGATGCTGGTGCGGTAGCACACAGCTATCTTTGTTGCTCCCTGTATTCTTCTTCTCACACAAGTTTCTCAGAGTCTTGCCAAGTATTACAGAAAAAAAAGCAGGTTATATTCTTCTAGATTTGGATGGCCAAACCCCATTCAAATTAGGACAACTTCAGCTTATCCTTGAAGAAAGACAGAAACTAACCAAAAGGCTAGTGTAGACACTAATGCATTTTTTTTTATCTTACTGTAACCTGAATGCACAATTTCAATTCTTCATTAGCAAATGTTTTAACATTAAGTCCTATGAGTGGTCAGATACCGGTGAAGCTTAAAACTGAGTTAGTCTGAGATATTACCAGCTCCCTAATGTCTATCACTCAGAGACTAAGGGGAGTCACTATCCGTGAAGCTGGCAGTGGTCTGAGCTGCAAACTAGTGTTACAGTGGTCATGAAAGGCAGAATGCCTTCCATTTACCAGCAAAAAGTCTGCAGCATGGACCAAAACCAGTGAGAGAGTGTATGGCTGTAATCTATCTGTTACACTGGAATAGCAGAGACCTTACCTCATAGTGAAATATCTAAAATGTGCTGCTATTGTGTAGATACAGAGAAGGAGGGTAGCAGCCATTTCTGCGCTGTGCACTGAGCACAGTGAATGCACAGAATTTATCCGCTATGTCTTGTCAATACTCTGGAGAAGCTTGCAGGTTACCTGGAACAATGGTTTTCAATGTTGTCCATTGTCTTAATGTTTTTTTGTAAAACAACTATTTGCTTCTCTCCCCAGGAATACACTGCAATGGGACTTTTGATCAATTTGTGTGCTGGCCTTACTCACCCCCAGGAAACGTCTCTGTTCCTTGCCCTTCATATTTACCCTGGTTGGAAAATGGTAACGTGAAAGTCATAACTTCTCTTTATGCTGAGAATCCAGCTAAAGGACAGATGGTGGGGGTGTGTCTGGTCCCAGTGTCCTTTGAAGTGTCTGAGGGCTTTCTTGTTTGTTTTCACCTCTTTTCTGAACTGAGGCAAAAAATTGTTGATTTTCATTATTTACTCTTCTTCTCCACCTGTGTTTGCCACAGCTTTATACTGTCTGCTATAAAGCAATATCTTACATGGTATCATTACATGATCTTGGGATTGTGTAACCATGCTGCTAGGCCTTTATTGGCAGTAACAGATTTTGGGATCATCTTCTAAGGTTCAATCTCTGGCATCCCCACTGACCCCACACATAAAACTGACTCTCAGAAAACTGGAATAGCCAAACAAAGCTGCAGTCCAAGCAGTCAGCCCTCCAGAAGGACATGCCAAGATTGCCAATCAACCATTTCCTGGAGGGACTGAGGCAGTTTCGCTTTCAGGAACAGAAAAAATAATAACATCTGTCTAAAAGCAAACAACATTCATTCCCTTTCTCCTAAAGAAAAGAAAGGATATTTCCACCACATCAGCCTAGCATTTCTGAATCCTGCTACAGTCTTTCTTAATCATGCTGCACAGCCTTTCTTAGATACATGTGGTATTCTAATTTGCATTTCTAATACCACTTGGAAGGACCAATTTTATCTGAGTTCTTTTGTTTATGGGAGACTATAGTAAGCTGCTTATCCTGCCATTCTCTAGCCCACCTCATACATGGCTTGCTCTGTAATGTCAGCATTTTTCCTTTTTTGTGCTGCTAAGTATAGAGACCCAATTTCTATCTAGTCTCTCAAACAGTAGTTTCTGTCAACCATTTAGAACAGATTCAGTGCTTCATAACAAACATAAAAACATCTCCCTTCCCTCCACGTGACAGAGACTCTTTTTTTTTTGTTGTTTTCTGTCTAAATTTCTACAAAGGCAAGTTGTAAAACATTGTACCAGGTTACAAAACTTTTAATTGTGTTCACCATGGGGAGCACAGTGGAGTGACTATGTTACAGTATCATCTTGGCATTCTCATCAATGCCACAGCACCTCAGGACAACAGGCATTAGAAACAGACCAAATGTCTGTTTGTCCTAGAGATTTTGCGGGACTAGGATTAGGATTGCTTGTGGTCCCCATTTCCATTGCTGGTCCCCTTGATGAGTCATAACTATGTCTGTCCTGGACCACACCAACGGACTTGGGCCAGAAAAGTTTGGAAGCTTGAGGTAGATTTGTTGTGTTGTTGCCAAGCCTGAGTACTGAAAAGTTAGGGTAGCCTAGAATAAGATTTCTGATCACATTTCATAGATGCTTTCAGGGTTTTTTTCTGTGTCTAAGTCTCCAAACAGTGCCCCTGATCCATCACAGCAAATTGTGCTCCTAAACCAGTGCTTTCAGTTCCAGTTATCTTGAGTGAAATGAGATATTCTGGTTGTTTCTGAAACCCTTAAACACTTCATAATTTAAAAATTGAATAAAAAGGCTCAGGTCCTATTTCTAAATAAATGGAAGCTAGCTGTTGAGAACAGTATCAAGAAAGCATCATCTGGGGTCTCTATACCATTCTTCTGATGTTATGGGCAAATTCTTAATTAGTATACACTTGACAATGCAGTGAAAACCAAGAAATTTTCACTGGTTCATATCACCTGCTGATTTGGCCCCAAAAACATGCAAATAAAACACCAGCCACGGATGTTTCTGTGGAAAGATAATTTCCTAATCAAACAATGCTCTTCCTTCTAGAATTTTGACTGCATAGCCTAGGCAATGTGCTAACGATACTTGATGGAATTCATAAGCTTAATGAGGAAAAAGGAATAAAGTGAGGTGTAGACTTTTCTTTTGGGTGTAGTAACTTTGTATTTATTTTGTAAATACCAGGTACACTCTGGGAATTTATTTCCACTAGATTACATTCCTAATTTGTCCAATGTATGTGTGAGAAATGGATTGTAAAAGGAAAAGAAGTGTAATTTTTTAATTCCTTTTTGAATGCAAGTGGGGTGCTCTCTATTGTGGTGTAAGGAAGAAATCTTTAAAACACATACGAAAAATAAAATCTTTATTTTGACCCTTCATACTGAACCTCTGTTTACTTTCAGGAAGTGTAGGAAATGTATACAGAGTCTGCTTGGATGAAGGGACTTGGCAAACAAAGGAAAACTCCACAGACATTTGGCGTGATAGTTCAGAATGTTCTGAGAAAAATCATTTCCAAAAAAATGTAAGTAAGCATACTTACATACTTACATATTATGGTTTAATACTTTAATCTTCTTAATCTCTTGTGAGTAACTGATAGAACATTTTCACTGAATACCTACAAAAGATGTCCAGATTTCATTTTGATTACCAAATGGAAACCTGTTATTTTATCTAGAAGCAGAGGAGGAGATACAAAGAAGAGGGATTCTTGCTTTAGATGCCACAAATTATTTTCTATTCAGAGTCTAGTGTTCACATGCTGAATTTCTCCTAACACAATTAAAAAAGACTGAAAATTGTCAAGCAAACTTAAATTCAAAGCATCCCATCATGTGCTCCAAATTGCTGTAGTCTGCCAAGGCCAAACAAATTCATTCCCTGCTGTTTCCTGAGCTTTCTACCATTTAGTGAGCCATTAACTGGTCCTTTCAAATTTAGCTAGTCACCAGACTGGAGGATTCATCCTAATGCAGATGCCATGTTTCCCAGTTGGAAACACCACTGCAGCCCAAGCATTGGGCATTGACAGCTCTTCTGAGCTCTCCTGAGCTGAATAAAGACCAAACTCTCACCTCAGCAGAGGTCAGCTCTGCTCTGTACAGAAGATAAAATGAGAACAACTACTGATCAACTCTGGTTTGTGAAGCTGAGAATCACACTCTTGATCTGTATCTGCAAAGAAGCCTGGCTTATTTCCCTGTGAGAAGGCAGTTTGCAACCAAGCAAACTCACTTCCACTGCTCAAGTAGGTTTAAGGTGAAGGACAGTTCAAGCAGTGGAACAGGGATCTGATCCCATTGCCTACTTGCACTACTGAGCAATGACTTGCAACAAATGCAGCAGAGTTTCGGGTAACAGTAAATTATGCTGCTTATCTGGTTTCAGCTTATCATAGAATCATAGAATCATAGAA
>VWZO01006437.1:83580-107636 GCA_013396975.1 Bucco capensis | reverse complement strand
GTATCTAAAAGACCTTTTACTCAAACAGATTCGTTAGTGTTAGGAAAAGACACAGAGCAAGTCAGCATTGGCTGATCGAGTAGAATAGATTGTGTTCATTGGACCAAAGGCATAGGGTCCAAGGTGCTCCCCCCCACCACAACAGGAGTTAACCTGGCAATAAGTGTTTCTGCGTCGAGCTCCACCTTAGAGACACTCGCTCTGGGTCTGTGTTCAGGATCGAGGGGAGCAGTTGAGTGTGGTGGACTTGTAGGGCATATTTTATCATTGCTCTGCCCTTTGAGCTCGGCTCCCTGTTTCCCAAAATCAAAGCCAGCTTTTGTGCAGCTTTCGGTGAAAGCAGTTTCCCTTCTCTATCAAAGAGTGATCTCCAGTTGCTTGACCAATGCAATCCCTTTCTCCATGGGGGACACTAGCTAGGTGGTATTGTAGGTGCTCTTCTCTTCAGTTGAGGACAATCCCTTTTAAAATGTCCTATTTGTTGGTAGTGATGACATGTAGCCTTCCTCTGTTGTATTTGAGCTGCCAGGACTTCAGCTAGTAGGGATGTGGTGTAGGTGTGGGAACCTACATTGTGACATGCCTTAACCGTGTCCATTGGAGTTGGATCTTTAAGTGTCCTTAATATTTTTTGCAATCATCATTAGATCACTCAATTGCCAATCTTAGAAATAACGCATCTTGAGACTCTGGATGCTTAATTTGTTTGGAGATTGCATTCTTCAATTCTCAGCTAAGTCTGTAAATGTCTCTGTTGGCTTTTGATGGCCCTGGGTGTATGATGGTGTTGCCTCAGACACCTCAGCAATAGCTTGAATTGCTTGGAAAGCCAAATTCTTTGATAGATCCAGTTCATTCAATGGAATGGTGGTTTGATTCCGGTTGGAGATGTATGGCCCAACCCCAAATAACCTATTAAAGGAATCCAGGACTGCGATACCCATGGTGAACAGGGTGCATTCTGCATACTATCAAATACGGGCTTGCCACTCATCTAGACAAAGTGACACCTATATGCTTGTAAAAAATGCCCTTGCCAGTGTTTTTATGTCATTCAGTGTAAAGGTGTAAGCTTTGAATAATGAGCTTAACACCCCTATCACATAGGGTGAATTCAGTCCATATTCAGCAATAGCTTTTCTAGTGTCTTTTAGAACCAGAATTGGAACAGGGTCCCAGAGGGGAGGCCTGTTCGGGTGGTAGGACCCAGGGAATGCCTGTAATAGATCCAAATCATCCATTGCTGTCACTTGTTGTTTGATGTAAGCCCATCGGTTACTTTGGGCATCGGCTTCAGAAATACCGGGGGCATGGGCTCGACCATGTTGGTAGGGTACATGGGTGCCGCCATGTTGGTAGGGTCCCACTTCCAGAAGGACAGAAGTGGGTGGGGCCTGTCCACTCACTGGTGCGGCCAGAGGGGCAGCACCATCTAGCTGTGTGATGGAATAAGTGGCATGGCTTTGTGGGTCAACAGTTTGATGATCCCTGCCCATTTGTGCTGGGGGCAAAGGAGACGACCAGGCCCAGTTTTGGGTCTGCAGGGACTCGGCCACAAGGCAGCAGCCATTTTGGGTCTTGGGGGGCGAGCTGGGCACTCTGTGCTGTGTGTATAATGGCCATGCCAGAGACACAGTTTCTGACCCTAAATTTGTTCCTGTCATGACACGGGCGCTTCAGCCGAGACCCTGCTCTGTTCCACCGAAACAACCGGTAGTGTATTTTCTTTTTTATCTAGCATGCTTAGGAGTAAGCGCCACGCGATAGTGGCTTGAGATGCTACAGAGTCACTGATTTGAGTGGCTTTCCATAGTTTCATTTCTAGTATGTCCCATTCCTCATAGGTGATAGGAGAGGGGAGTGCATAATTATTCTTGTAAATCCATTTTGTCAGTGCTTTTAGGGAGGCTTTATCAATCGGGTGCCCATGAAGGTAAAGCAAGTTTTTCAAGCTCTTATGTCTCTCCCGTTGTGATTTAGAGGATAGCGATCCCATAATTTTAAATATAGTTGTAGAGAATAAAAGTTCTGGCTACCTAACTGTAGGCTTACCCTCTTTGTGGTAAGTCGAAATCCAGATGAAATCCAAATGAAGTCCGAACGCTGGGTTGTGGATTCTGTCCAGGTGGGAAGCCGAAAAGCTTTGTTGCCTGAGCCCAAAGGGTATCTGAAGAAATCTTCTACACAGTAGAGACACTGCTGTTCCTTCCATGTTGGCCGCCAATTTGATGGGGGTGACTGGTTCCTCGTTCCAAGTTCCCCAGAGAGATGCGCGCGCACTCCCAAGGGTTCCAGGGTGAAAAGCCAGTATATTCAAACTCTGCAGGGGTTCTTAAAGTCTCCATGAGGAAAGGAAGTGGCCTGGCTAGCCAAGGGGGGAAACCAGGTGATCAAGAGCCAATAACAAACCAGGAAATGGGGAAGGACAGGGGAAACAACCAACAGGGCTAGAACAGAGGCAGGGCAGATCCTGTGGGCTGTGCAACATGATGCCGCCCCTAGAAACCACGTGGCTCCCGCACGCAGGGAATAACAATAAATGTAAACAATAACAACAATAATACAAGTGCAAAACTGGAACTATAATGTCCCCAACCTCTGGTGGTTGCTGACGGGGCGATCCTGCACTCAACGGCACTCTTTCCAAGTCTTGTAATCCATGCTGTCTCCCACAAAAAATCATTACTTTTTGTTATAGGGTATGTAAATTGCCAGAGGTATCTGTCTTTTCCCCCTTCAACCCCACCGCCCCCCCCGACTGTTAATGTGTTTGTTTGTAAACTCTTGGTGGGGGTAGGCCTACCCACTTGCCGAGTTGCGCAGGTAGGAGCAGAGCCGAGCCAGCGGCAGGTCGCCATGGCGACCCGCACCCCTGCCTGGGCGGTGCCCGCCTGGTGTGGAGCCGCAGGGGCAGACCCTGGTGAGCACGGAGGCATGGGACAACAACTGCTGGAAACAGTGCACACCCCAGCAGGTTCCGGGCAGCGGCAGACCCCGGAGCGGCGAGCGGCAGCAAACCACGGAGCGGTGAGCAGCGACAGCCTGCGGCAGCCCACACCTGCAAGAACCAAAGCAGCAGCGGCAGCCCACAGCCCATGAGTCCTGAGACAGCTGCAAGCAGTAGTAGAAAATTGGCAATGGGACTACGAGGCAGCCATGGTGTGCACGGCACACCGGGAAGGAGGAACTTCCACAACAGGAACTGCCAGGAGCCCCTGGTGCTTCTGGGAGAGAGGAGATGGCAAGAAGGAGAAAACGTACTCTCCTCTATCTTTTGGCAGTCAGACCATTTCTTCATCTCCTATCCATTCCTCCACCCACCATCACCATTCACCACCTGAGTTTCCTTCACCCTTCAACTCATCTGCCACCTCATCTTAGTTGGACTGCACCCTAGCAGGTTTTACTGTGAGTGAGGGGGTGGCCGATGGCGTGAGGGGGGAATCAGGAGGGTTTGTACCATTCTATATTTTCATTGTTATATACTTTTTTATGTTAAAAAAGTTATTCTTTATAACTCACTCCCAGTGTGCAGTGGTTTCTTTCCTTTTTGGGGAAGGGGGAGGTTCTTAAAGGGACCTTTTCCCAAATTTGTCCTCTCAAACCAGGACACTTTTAGATTATTTTCATTTAAATCCTTTTAAATACGTTTGGATTCCTCATGTGCAGACACCCCTGCCTGTCCCCTCAGACAGAGGTGAGTTTATTTCTTTCTTCCAGGATTTATTTATGTATTTTCACAGTCCAGCCCAATTAGAGCTGACAGCTTGTTCACAGTGGACTCCTGCCCGGTGGCAGCTGAGACATAGTCCATTAAGACAGCATCATCAAGAACCTAACTAGTCAAATTAGCTGTTGGGATGTTTTGTGCTCCTCTGCTTATGGTTTTTTGGCATCTGGTATTCACAAGTCTAAGATCTGGGGACATGGGCACCTTCTGTGATGCCACTTGGCTTGGTGATGTGAAAACCACACAGAGATGTGCACAAAACCTTTGGTGTTATTATTATTGACACATCTTCTCTACAAGGAGTAGATGCTTTCTCCCTGCCTCTCCAAGCATCCCTTGGTGATGTTGTAACTTGAAGCTGGTTTTAAAACTACTTCAAACCCACCCTCACCTTCAGGCATGCCCACCAGCCCCAAGCTCAGCTCTTGCCTCCAGCTCTGCAGGACTGTTGCTCTCCAAACAGCCTTCCTGCAGCATCAGCCTGGGAGGTGATCCCAACCTCTTCATCACACCAGAAAGCCACCCAGGTCTTGGTAATCCTTTTGGGGAAGTAATTGTTCCTCATATCCAATCTAAACCTCCCCTAGCACAACTTGAGGCTGTTTCCTCTTTTCCTATCACTTGTTAGCCAGGAGAAGAGACTAACACTTACCTGGCTACAGCCTCCTTTCAGAGAGTTGTAGAGAGTGAGAAGGTCTCCACTGAGTCTCCCTTTCTCCAGACTAACCAACCCCAGTTACCTCAGCTGCTCCTCACAACACTTGTGCTCTACACCCTTCACCTTCTTCAGCTGTTCCACATAGAGAAACCACAACCTTCTCCTAAACCAGATGACACATGAATAAACTCAGGAGCTCTTACACCTTTCCATTGCTTTTCTGCATTTTGCCAGCTAGGTGGAATATCAAGTTTAGAAGCAATTTCCACTGGCTTTAGTGTCTCCAGAAACCCTAACCCCAGGCAGGTTGGCTGTTGGAGCAGGTGACCACTCACCCATGCTCACATTCTGAGGCTCTCCAGCCCAGGCTCTGCTGTGTGGAGCATGGCTGGCACAGACCATGTGTCCCAATAGCACTAGGTGATGTTGCAGAGTAGTTTTGCTCTGAATTAGCAAAAAGACAAAGTTTTTTGCACTGTTTTAGTCTACTAACACTATCACAGCCATGGTTGTGTCAGCCGAGACTGGGAAGTTCAACTAAAATGTGCTGCCAAGGAGGGATGCATGGAGGAGGTGGTACCTGAGCATCGCTCTGCAATCCAGGCACCTGGGTTAGGAATTTCAGCTACTACTTCCAGTAAATTATGGGTGGTTTGTAGCCTTAGAAGGTTTTTAATCCAATTTACCTGCACCCAGTGCTGAGAAGTTCCAGAGAGGATTGTAGGCCTCCAGGATTTTTCTGCATGTCCAAATTCAGGCTGACTTTCTCAGGGAGTGAAGAAAAGCCACATACACTTTTGGACCTGGATGATCCTCATCAGAGTTCACCCCACTGAAAGAAAGAAAAAGTTGAATCAAATTTTGCTATTCTCAGGATTTCCAATGCAAACATTCAAATATTTCAGTGGAATTCAGCTATTTTCAGGATTTTCCATTCAAACAGTCAAATATTTCAACACAACATAGATATTCTCAGGATTTCCAGTGCAAACATCCAAATACTTCAACGTAATTTATCTGT
This sequence comes from Bucco capensis, assembly GCA_013396975.1. NCBI lineage: Eukaryota > Metazoa > Chordata > Aves > Piciformes > Bucconidae > Bucco > Bucco capensis. The sequence goes on along the minus strand of VWZO01006437.1, from coordinate 102,227 downwards.
TCTCAGGATTTCCACTAAATATTTCAACACAATTTAGCTCTTCTCAGGATTTCCAACTCCAATCCAAATATTTCAACATAATTTAGGCATTCTCAGGATTTTCCATTTAAAGATCCTAATATTTCAAAAGAATTTATCTATTCTCAGGATTATTATTTCAAACACCCCAATATTCCAAAAGAATTTAGCCATTTACATGGAGCCGCCAGATTTTCTTAATCCAAGGTTGGTTTTGAGTAACCAAGAGGCTTTTCCTTCATGAGGAGCATCTCAAGGATGGGCAGGCTGGGTGCATGCTGGCCTTGGTAACATCCCAAGATGATGACCAGTCATGACTGACCCCAAATCCCAGCTTCTGCACTCAGAGCTCACAAGGAGCAACCAAGTCCAAGCTGCCTGATGTAAAATCAACATATGGAACCTCCCCCCAGTACTTCCAAATCCTCCTGTTTTGGTGCAATTTGTCCCACCATGCCCTTCCACACAGCATCAGTCTCTCCAGTGGGTTACAAAGCGCTGTCTCCTGCTACCATCTCCCTCTGACAAAGGTAATCCTGCCTCCTTCATTATTCCGGCCCACTCCCAAGCACCCAGGAGGAGCAGTGAAATCCTTAATGAGACATTTATCTCCTCTATGTATTTTACATGTTGCTGATAGCCTAATGAGGCAGAGGGACTGGAATGAAACATCCCTAACATTTCCCATCATTTCCCCCCTCCACTCTCTTCACTATTGCTGTTGGCTTTCTCCCTGTTGGATGTTTTGAACTTTATCATCACTATCAATAATCACTGTGTCAAATACAGCACTCTGCTAAGGCTTTTATTTTTTGGGAGGCTGGAAGAATGCCTCCCCATTTATCTTCAGGCATATTAGGAGGATGATTGCAGTCTAATAAATATAGTATCAATTCCTCATTCACTCTCAGTACCTCCTGGTAGACATTTTCCCACTATTCTGCTGCATTTCCAGTTGCTCAAACCTTTCTGAAAGCTATTAAAGATGAATTCTTCACTGTTCCTGAGAAGATTTTATGCCCGTCTCTGCTTTCCACTGAACCCTGGAAGTTTTTTTGTGTCTTCATCTTTTTTTCCAGTGATGTCCTAATTAAAGAGAAACAAGATTTATGGGAAGATACATTTTATTAGGCTAATTTAGATAGCTGAAAAGCAGCCAACTTGTTGGGAGAAGTTTAAATCCCTGTAGCTAAAGTAACTGGCTATGAATTGGTATTTTCTTTGACTACTTCTTAATATTATTTATATTGATTGCAAGCTTTATTTGCATGAGGGTTCTCAGGAAGGTCAGAGAACATCCACACAGCCATACATTTCACTGATGGGACAGAAAGAGCACTGAGTATTTCCTTCATTAGATCGAGTGCTCACAGCTAAATCTGAACCTGGCAGAATCTTTCCAAACTCATGTGCCCGCTATATGCTTTTGGAGGGCATTTCCCTGGTTTTAGATCATTTTCCTATGTTTTTGGTTCATTTCCCTATGTTTTCGATTCATTTCTTAGTGTGTTTTCCTCTATTTACAGTTTTATCTAGCACAGATGCCATCCCTGCACCTAGCCTAGTACAGGTAACTCTTCACTGTGTCCTGTGAAACCCAGTGAGGTAGTTTTTGCTTATTAAAAGCCATGCTAAAATATCTGCATTTATGGAGAAGCATTATAATTTTTTCTAGAGTATTTCAGCCATTATTTAGATTTACTTTCTTTTTCTCCAACAGATTAGTAATTTCTGTGGCTGACACAGGAGGAGGAGGGAAAGATGACAATGAGAGTCTCAGTCCGCTCTTCTCCAGGCTAAGCAGCCCCAGGGCTCTCAGCCTTTCCTCCTTCCAGAGATGCTCCAGTTCCCTCAGCATCTTGGTCTACTCTCTCTAGTAGTTCTTTGTCTCTCTTGAACTGGGGAGCCCAGAACTGGACTCAGGACTCCAGATGTGACTTCTGTAGAGAGAGGGAGGAGAACCTCCCTGGACCCACTGCTCAAACTCTTCTTCATACTGGACGTGTTCAATAAGTGGATTTAACTGTTTTCTTACCACACATTTTCACTTTACTTCCCATCCCAGTAAAATGGGTTGTTGCTCTTGTTAGCTTTGGGACCCTCTCCTGAAAATACCTAATATCAGGGATTATAACTAGAAATCCTGAAGTGCAAGGATGAGAGGCAGGGATTGCCACATCTGGGGGATGTTGGCTATAAGAAAATGCAAGTTAATTTCCTGGAGTGCCACGTATTTCAGTGCACTGCTCATGTTGAAGTTTATTTGGTTATATCCCAGTAGTTTAGGTCAAATAATGCAATGACTTTGAAGTCTAGGAGGTTTTTTCTTACCTCCTACCTTAGCCCTTCATCTTCAAGTGTCAACACACTCCCAACTTCACCAGCACTGTCAGAATTGACATTGGAATCTGCAGCACTATTTACCTTAATCCAATATTTGCCTCATTCCCACTTCTTCCTCTCAGTATTTGCCTTATTCCCCAGTTTTCATTTTTCTGTTTGTCATTTGCCTTCCCCCTTCCCAAAGATGCATCTGATCTGGTTTTTCTTCTCAGTGCATCTGTAAATGATGGTGCAGGGCATGCATCTGTAATACTGGAGACTGTGGAAGCGGGGAATGATGCCTGGGAAAGCTTAGCTGGTGAATACTGAGCTGGTGAATACACAGCTCCTGCTCCCACCACTAGCCCTTGCTCCTCTTTCTCCCTCCCATCTCCCAGACATCCTATTTTCCACCTGCAGATCAGACAGTTCATTATCCAAGCCCTAAGGCAATGGGAATCCTTCTCCAAAGAGCATGGGAACACAGAAGTGCTCATTGTACGCAGACAGAAGTTTCTATAGAGCCCTAAATCTAAAGATGTATATTCCCAAAGCTTAATTTCACCCAGTTTAGTCCGATTTTGCTGCTGTTGGTGTTAATTTGATGGAGAGAGGAGGGAGCCCTCAAGACACAGAGCACTGAGCCTCCTTATCCTGCTGCCCACACTCACCTCAAACACTTCTATTGTTATAACACAGTGACTGTGCTGATGTGTTGACTTCTTCAACTAGAAGGGGTTTTCTTGCAGCTTTCTGGATTACTGAACCCAAATGCTGCAGTAATAGTACGGAAGTATTCATGTTATTAGCTAGTATTTTCCTCTTTGGATCTCATTTAATCCTCTTTTCTCTCTCCTCCTCCTCCTCCTCTCATCTGTCTTACTACAAAGCAGAGCTTGCCTCATATCCTGAGAAAGAGTTTGGCAGTAAGAACTCATTGATGGGAATGACAAAGGACTTTTCTTCTTGCAATGTTGCCAAACTGGAAGTTCTTTCAGGAGTTTTTCTTTTAAATAAATAAATAAATAACTCAGAAGTGACCTTAACAACCCAAGGAAATGCTGCAGATCACTGCCTCTCTGCCCATGGAGAAGGAGCAGCCCTGCCAGAATACACAGTGCAAGCACGTCATAAATTCACATGCATAAGCATCTTGAGAATCCTTCTTGGACCAGGTTTCTGTTTAATTGGCTTAAAAAGCCACTCTTCTCCCACACAGTCTTCTGCAGAGCCATCTGTGCAGAGAATTAGCAATCTGGAGAAAGAGGCTGTGAAGGAATTCGCCCTGCTGGACACCAGGGAGATGGAGATTCCAGCAGTTGGGCTCACCAAGAGGTTAAGCAAAGAAGCAGGGATGAAGGAAAAGGTTCAGAGACGCCCTCAAAACTCAAGCCATACTTGGAAAAGCCTGGTAGATGGAAAAGCAGAGAGCAAAGCCATGGGGATTGCTGAGGAGCAGGAGTGAGGGTGTTTTATAGCCATTTTGGGGTGGACAGGAAAACTTGCTTGCCTATGGTGAAGAAATTTAGGAAGAATCATCAACACCTTGTTAATTAAATATTAAATAGGGACAAGACTACAGAGACTCTAAGAAAACATTGCTGTGGGCATTGCCTTGCAATTGTATCTCTTTTCCAAGTATCTCCAGCATTGCCACTACTGCCAGGCAAGCCCAGGGTGTGGAGATGGAGGCTCCTACTCCAGTACTTTGCTGCTCTGCTTGTGAAACGTAAGTAAAAAAAATAAAGCCTAGAATCAAAACAAACTTTGAGGATGTTCCCAGTATATCTTGCAAGACTTTGAGCACCAGCAGGAAACACACTGGATGTTAGATTCATGGTTATTCCTTGAGTAAGAGGGTCAGTAGGTCAGCTCTTCCTTCTGGGTTTTCACATGGACCACTGGGAAAATCCCTCTACCCAGTTTGTTGAGATTATAATTCAATGCCACTCCCAACTCCTGCCACTTTCTGTGTGAGACATTCCCACCCAACACTCAAGGCTCCACAGGCTTCCATGAGGACCATATGGAGCTCCCTTTCAGAAGAGCACCAACATCATCTCACTCCACTTTTAGTGTATCACATACGTCAGTGTCTCTGAGCACAATGCTGTGGGCATGCCCTCGGGATTATTCCCTGGATTTAAGACGGGATGAAGTTAACCTGCAGCACAGGCTGACACAGAAGGGCTCACAATGCCACCCTACAAGACTCCTGGAGCAATATTCACACAGGCCATGTAACCACCCCAAGCTTTCCCTAGGTGATGCCTCTCATGTTACTCCCACAGCATGATGCCCCTCAACCATCATTGTCAAAGCAAGATTTGCATGCTAAATATCAGCTCCCAAACCTATTATGAGCCATGGCTGTGCCTGAAAAGTTCCTTTGGCTGCAAATAATCCCAAGGAGCCCTGGTAGGGTGTAGCCCATTCCTCTTTCCCAAGCCATCTCCCTTCAGTGCCATTCCCTCACCAACCTTGCTGCTGTTCCTCCATCTCTATCCAAAGGCGTGAAAGTATCAGATGCCTGCTACCCAATCCAATCTCCCCAGTGGACACTAAAAGGATAATAAAAGGATAATTTACTAGGATTCCTTCAGATAATCCATCTTGAGCAGATTTGGAGCTATCTGCATATGCCTAATTAAGATTCACTGCAGAGCTTCTGCTGTCGGTGCCACCGCAGCTTTCCCGGAGGGATGGGGGGAGGATCTGCTCCCTGTCCTCTGCAGCAGCTCCCAGGACAAGAGATTCCCCTTGGCAGGAGCAAGGTGCTCCAAAAAGAGCAGGTCAGCTGCAGTCAGAGAATTTGCAGGGTTTTCTGACTCCAATGAAAAAAAAAAAAAAGATACTAATATCTATCTATATAAAAAAAAAAATCTTTTTTCTATGTTAGCAACAACTCCAAAGGATCTACCCCTAAGGGAATCATCCTTCCAGCAATATAAATTACTTTAAAGGGGGAAATCAGCCCAGGCAATTAGACCCTGTAGGACAGGTGTCCACCCTCCTACATATTAAATCTTGGAAGGCAAAACAGGCTCCCTTCCCCAATGAGGCAGGGTGCACGGAGTGTCAGTAAACGCACAGCCATAATTACCTGAGCTGCCTCATTTCACTGGGGTCCTTTTGAGATTCATCATCTGCAGATTGATTTGGGATGGTAGGGCTGCAGGCTTCCCTCTTTTGTTAACATGTTTTGGAGCAAGACTTAATCTCTCAGAGATAATTTGTTCCTAAATGGTTTTGTCAACATGGTCATGGCAAACTCTGCAGGGTGCAAGGTTCTGTGTGGTGGCACCTGCCCTATTCCTCCAGCCATGTCCTTGGGAGCTTCGTCAGACCTCCCCCATGGAATCATTTAGGGTGGAAAAGACCGTTAAGACCATTGAGTCCAACTGTTAGCCTAATATTGCCAGGTCATCTCCCAGGTCAATCCCTCACTGCACCTACTCACTGCTGCATCTGGCTAAGCCATCAGGATTTAAGTTAGGGGATGGGATCTGGAGGTTTCTTCAGCCCTGATGTGAAGACAGACAAAGGGAAAAGAGATTGCAGGAGTGAAATGTAATCACAGACTGGGAAGGGACCTTCAAACATCATCCTGTCCATCTGCAGCTAAGGCAGGATGCTCACAGCCCCAAACAACCTGACTTGGAATGGTTCCAGGGATGGGGCAACTACCAGCTTTCTGGGCAACCTGGAATAGGGTCTCACCACCACCATAGTGAAGAATTTCTTCCTTCTATCTAGTCTAAATATCCCTCTTTCAGTTTCAAACCATCACCCCTTGTCCTGTCACAACAGGCCCTGCTAAAATGTCTCTCCCCATCTTTCCTTCTGAAAGGCCACAAGAAGGTCTCCCCGGAGCCTTCTCTTCTCCAGGATGAGCAACCTCAACTGTCTCAGCCTGTCCTTATAAGATAAATAAACAGAAAACAAGTGGATTTTGAAGAATCTGTTAGCAAAACCACCCTAGCAAAGAGTGGGAAGAGCAGGCTGGGTGGCAGCCCTGCTGAATGGGAGCACCTGGGAAGGTCTTGAGTCTGAGTTCCAAGGAGAGAACAATTACCAGCAAGTCATTCAGGATAATTTTTCAAGCAAGCATGAATGCATATGCACATTCCCAGCAAGCAGACAGGGCTGAAGATTCTTGAACTGGAAAAAAAACCAACCCAAATTCCATTGTGAATCTTATATATATATATATATATATATATATATATTTGCTTAGTTCTGTAATCTAAAAAGTGAAACACAGTGTTGACTTTAAGCATATAGCAAGGCTGAGATGTATTGCCTGTGGCTAAACAAGATTTTCCTGCTCACAGTGATGATTTCATGTTTTGCCATAATAAAAAGCCTTGATAAAAACCTCAGTGTTCACAGCACAAGTGTGGTCACATCAGTGCTTTATAAATAAACACAGATTACATTAAAAAACCCCAAATCTCTAAGCATACTACTGATCTAAGCTTGGGGCCAGACTCTGCTCAGTGGTGCCCAGGGACAGGCCAAGGGGCAATGGACACAAACTGGAACCCAGAATGTTCGACCTGAACAGGAGGAGAAGGTTCTTTGGTGTGAGGATGCAGAGCCCAGGCCCAGGCTGCCCAGAGAGCTTGTGGAGTCTCCTATGTACATCAGGTCTAAGAGAGCCCTACAGCCTCATCTCATGTACAACTCTGCCAGCAGGACATCCAGGAGGAATTCATACAGCTTTTTGTCCACAGCCTAAGGAGCATGGACACGGCATCACCATCCCAGCCAGGACACTCAGAATCCCAGCATGGTGAGGGCTGGAAGTGACCTCTGGGGGTCGTGCAGTCCAACCCCCCTGCTCCAGCAGGATCACCTCCAGGTGCCCTTGGAATGTCTCCACAGCAGCAGACTCTACTCAGACAAGCTATTCCCAGCTTTTCCTTGCAGTCTTTCCTTCTCTCTCCCACAGGTTGCCTTTGGCCTACTCTTTTCACCTGGGGGAAGCAACTCCATTAGGAATACCTGGCTGACTTCAGGCTTCCACACTCCCTAGCAGAAGTCCAACCTTCCAGTCCATGTGCTCCCCTTCTCCTACAGGGTGGGTGTCACTTGTCATTTCTTTTGCCAGGGAATGTCATTTATTTACACTTTTTCCCCTAGTGCCATGAAATGATTCATCATCCAACACCAGGGTGCTAGCAAATGACAATGCAAGAGAAAAGCTAAGTATGTCCTAACAGTAAAAGGGAAAAATAAATCCCTAATCAAAGCCTTTCAGAGGTTATGGAATCCTGACAGCTTTTTACACTGTTTTAATTAAGTACACTGCAATTTAAAGCACTGAACCATAACAACCCAACGTTTAGTGTTATATCCCTAGGAGAACTTTAAAGCCATGCATAATTCTGCCTGGAAGGTAATTGAGGGATATTTTTGGGGTGGTGGGGGTAATTAAAGGTTATGCAGGAGAGTAATAGGAATTTTGCTTGGGTACTCTGAGAGAGTCTGAGCAACTGTGTTCAGAGCTTCTGGGAAAGCAATCTCTGTTTCTGGCCTGGGTTTGCCTCCTGTTACTGTTAAAGGTGATGGATGCTGGAGCTGACCTCTATCCATCTCAGGGAGGTGTTGAGGGGAACATTTTCCCCATGCCATCACCTATCCCGGGCCAGAATGGGATGGTTTAGGAGCAGTAAGAGAGATAAATTGATTTCTCCCCATCAGCAGGGCTTTTTTCCTGGTGGTGTGAGGGCTTTGTCACCTGGGAGGAGTGGAAGAAAGGATAACACTTTTTGGATGATGATGATGGATGGGCAGACCCTTCCCTCCCCGTGAGCAGAGAAGGGTGTCCCAAGCCCTTATCCAGCACAATGGGTGGCTCTAGATCTATCATCTGATGCAAAGCCACCCAAGGGTCCTGCTGGGGATGCTGGAGCAGGCAGCACAGAGCTGATTCCATCAGCTCCAGCTGGGGAGGGGTGACTATTCCACAAGGTGTGCTCAAAGTGCATCCCTGAAGTGCTCACCCTGTATGATTTTAGGGGCAATATTTGCTCTCCATCAAGGCAGCAAAGGTGCTGGCAGCCCCCTGAAACCTGACTGGGGCTGCAGAGCTCCAACTGCCACAGGATGTTCAGGGAGATGCAAAGTGAAAAGTGGAAGCTAATGTGCTCCCCCACTAATGGGCACTGAACTAGACACAGGCTCATTTTTCACATCATGTCATCTCCAAGGCTGGGATAAGAAAAAAACAGTAATGGCTAGAATGAGCCTGGCTCTCTCTTCAGACATTATCATTTGCCTTCTCAGTTTTATTTGTGTTGACTTGTACAGTCTAAAAAGATGACAGTCTCCAGGCCCCCTGGATCAGGCTGAGTGATAATACACAGCACATTACACTGCTGGTGACAGCTTCTGTTCTCCTGGCTGGCATCTGAGCACCACGCATCTCCCTCCGTCAGCTCAAATGCTAGCATCTGACAGCAGAAAGGATCTGGTGGAGGGGACATCACAAACCCTGTCTGTTATCATTTTATGAGATAAACTGGAGTTTCCAGGCTATCTTGTTCAGGAAATTAGTGTCAGTCAAAATTCAGATTTTGTGGGGTTTTTTTTCCTCCTTTCCTTTTATTTTTCCACCCCAAGATAAATAGCAGGCTCTAGGGAAGTGGCTCTGTGTTTATACAGCACAATCAAAGCCTAATTTGAAACTGTGGCAGAAAGAAAAAAAATCACCATTTTAAGATAATAATCCTCTTATTGTGGGGAGGATAAAAGCAACACTTCTGATTTCACCCGAGCCTGACTAAACCCCAAGCATCCTCACCCCACTTCCAACACAGCAAAGCAACACCATTCCCCTCCCCTTTTTACCTTATTTCAGTGTTATTTTTTTACCCTAAAAAACTCTTAAATTTCCTTATCAGCCCTTAAAGCTCCTCAAGCCTTTGCATTCAGCTCTAAACCTGAGAGTTCTCAGCTGAGCCTCACACGCTCAGCCCCGCAGGCACAATGGTTAATTAAGTATAATATCCTTATTTAAAACAGTAGAGTTCAGCAACCATGGTAAGTGTTCCACAAATGATTTTCAGAGGTTTTTGAGATACAGGAATGTATAGGGGGGGAGAAAAAAATATAAATTTCTGAGATAATCTACAACCTCTGGAGGATTTCTACCTGACAGAGATATGCAAAACCTCCTAAAGCTTTTGTTTAACCTGGGACATAATTCTAAACCTTCAACTAATGAATCCCAGTAGGGTTGAGAGGGTTTGGATTAGTCTCCAATTTGCTAATCCTGCTGCTGGAGGTGGATCCTTGTAGCCCATTGATTGTCTCTAGGCTTTGGCACATGTGTTGCTGCCCATGGAGATGCTGATCAGGATGGGGAGAAGCAACAAGACAGCCCTGGTTTGCTACTGTGGGGGTGCTCCTACAGCAGGGAATCATGGAATTATTTAGGTTGGAAGAGAGCTTTAAGATCATCAAGTCCAACCATTAACCTAACACTGCCAGGTCACCAATAAACCATGTCCCTCAGCACTACATCTCCATGGGTTTTGAACACTTCCAGACATGGTAAATCCATCATTGCCCTGCACAGCCTGGGCCAGGCCTTGAGAACCCTTTTGGGGAAGAAATTGTTCCTAATGTCCAATGTAAACCTCCCCTGGCATAACTTGAGGCTGTTTCCTTTTGTTCTGAGAAGATTTTTAAGGCTTCCATTGTTCCTGGAACATCTTGAGATGCTTTTCTTACACTTTCAAAAGAAATACACATTTCAGAATGGTAACAATTCAGGAGTGCTTGAACCATAATCTGCCAATTGTGGCAGCTGCTTCCCATGTAATTTCAGATACTTCTGCTGTAATAAATGTGTCTCACTTGGCTGAAGTTCCTGTGAGTGTCTAAGTCAGGCTCTACGTGGTCCTGTTCAGACTGTTGGCCTGCTTTGAATTTCCTCTGCTCCCTAGGTGAGAAGATGCCACAGAAGATGCAAAACGAATGAGGGATACAAGACTCACTTCCCTCTCTGTTGTGATTTCTCAAGCTGCTTCCACTTACCACCAGGCAGATTTCTCACACCACATTCACCATTGAGTATTGCCTGTCTTTCAAAAACCTTCAAGAAGTGAAGAAATGGAAGCAACAGGAAAATTCAGACTTATTTCTTCTACAAGCTACAGCCTGAATATTTTTCACAGAGTCACTAGTGTAAGAAGTCTGAAAATCACTTGGGGTCTCCTGTGGCCCCTGGTGCGATAACTCTGCCGACAGCAGTGGGAGCATTAAACTCATTGCCCACAGTAAAGTGTGGGGAGTGATACCCATGTTCCTATAAGCCTTGTATGGGTAGAATGAGCTCATTAGCCTTCTGGCAGTCATCCTAGGAGAAGGACAACTCTGATTCTAAACCCAGGCAGATGGAGGCTCGTTTAGCCCTGTAAGGCCTTCCATCTAAGAGAAGGACACTCTAATAAAACCTATGTCCTAAGAACTTTGCTGCCAGCGTCCAAGCTTGCTAGGCCCTGGCAGATGACCCTTAGGACTAAAGGGTGGATCCAGCTCTGCGCATGCTGTGTCTCACCTAAAAAAAATTCATTGCGCAGGCTCGAGGGTGCTATCCGCTATCCTCTTTTTATCAGCGCGCTTGTAAAAGGCGCTGATGAGGAGCGTGGATGGAGCCCTCCCTGGATCTTCGTTCGCGAAGCCTAGCCACAATAACTAGTGTAAGAACCAAAGTCAGAGCAGATGCTGGACCTCCCAGGAGTATGCTCTGCTTGGACATGAACTTGCTGGTTTGAGGATATTCTAACAGATCTCAGAGTCTCAGCCTTGTTACTTTCATAGGAAAAGAAACATAATCACAAAATCATTAAGGTTGGAAGAAACCTCTAAGATCATCAAGTCCAAAAATCTACTATGCCACAAAACCACGTCCCTAAAGTATCACATCTAGATGTTTCTTAAACACCTCTGTAGGTTGAATTTCTGCCCTGGCTTAAGGACATTGCCTTCACTGCTCTTTTCTGGACATACTCCAGCACCTCAATGTCCTTCTTGGACTGAGGAGCCCAAAACTGAACCTAGGATTCGAGGTGTGACTTCCCCAGTGTCCAGTCCAGGAGGACAATCCCTGCCCTAGTCCTGCTGCCACACTAGTGCTGATCCAAGCCAGGATGCTGGTGGCCTTCTTGGCCACCTGGGCACACTGCTGGCTCAGCCTCAGCTGCTGTTGGCCAACACCTCCAGGTCTCATCTCCCCAGGACCCCAGATGGTTTTTAAGTAAGGATGCATTTTATCCACCCCACCCCCTCCCCCCCAGAACTCTGTTGGACAGAGGAATGACAGAAAACACATCAAAGTCTGAAGCTCCTTACCCTGACTGTAGGCTCAGCACCTTCACCTCAACCTAACTGCTGGTTACCTTGTTCCAACCACACTCCTTCTCAACCAGACAAAGAGGCAGAAAGCATCCCAAAAACACAATCCAGTGTGGGCTTCCACAAGTCCCTTTTTCCCTGGGGAACCTCTGCTGCTATTTAGCTGATTGCAATTCCTCATCACAGCAATTCTCCACATCATCATTATCAGTAGAGCAATCAAACACAAACAGGAGCTGCTTCTAAATGAGGGATGGATGGGTAATGAAATAATTGCTTTGCCTGGCAGCCAAGGGACACTCCCCAGCCCCTCAAAATTCCTGACCTTCTTGCAGCAGCTAAGGTACTGGGGGGTTCCCATGTTCCCCATCACTCCTGGATAGATTACAGCCATCATTCTTGCACTGCTCAAGGCAATGAAAATACATCAAAAAATCTGTATTTATTGGAGATATTATTATTGCTCTTGTGTGCAGCTGACCACGAGGACTTGTGCAACAGTCCTGGCTGATGGTCCTCACACTTCTACTTGTACCACACAACACATAAGGCAGGTTCTCAAATATATTCACTGTATTTTCTAATAAGCAGTGTGGAAGGCAGCCTAGAGACACTGCAGTTCGAGTTTGGGGTTTTGCTGTTATTGTATGATCTGTTTTGTACTGGTTCACTTTTGGTTCTATTGTGATCCTCCCATGCGGCCGGCCACATGGCTTTCATGGGCGGCACCATATTGTACAGCCCCCCTGAGCTAGCCCCGCCTCTGTCCTAACCCTATTGGTTGTTTCCCCTGTCTTTCCCCATTCCCTGGCTTACCATTGGCTCCTGATCTCCTGGTTTCCCCCATTGGCGAGCCGGGCCATTTCCGTCCCTCACCAAGGCCTTAAGAACACCCACGGAATTTGAATAAACGGCTTTCCAACTGTGAATGTTTGGAGTGCGTATCTCTCTGAGGAACTTGGAGTGGGGACCCGGTCACCCCCTGTCAAAGCAAAGCATTTTATCACTAAAAAAAATAAACATTATGTGTCTACTTCAGGCACGAAGATGTATCTGATGAACACAGCAATGGTCACACCTTCATTGGGCGACAAAATGGTTCTTACTAGTAGAACATATCCTCCCCAAAAGTAAACTATCCACTATCTGTTGAAATCAGGCATGCCAAGCACCTAGATATCATAGAATCATGGAATGGTTTGGGTTGGAAGGGACCTCTGGGGATCATCCAGTCCAGCCCCCTGCTAAAGCAGGGTCACCTACAGCAGGCTGTTCAGGATCACCTTCAGGTGCCTTAGGAATCTCTCCAGAGAAGAAGACTACACAAGCTCTCTGGGCAGTCTGGGCTAGGGCTCTGGCACCCTCACAGCAAATAACTTTCTCCTCTTGGTCAGGTGAACCTAAAATATCTACTCTACTATATATGATATATATACACTATTATACTATATTTCAGTATAGTAGTTATGTATATTAGTGTTATTGGTAATACTACAACATTATTAGTAATGTAACTATATTGATATTATATTAGTATTACTATATTAGTATATATGATTACATATACACTAAAATAGGTACTATACTATATATGGTGCATATATATTTACGTATAATATAGTCTAGTATATCAGTATTATATATAATAAAGTATTATATACAATATAATATATATTAGTATTATTAATAATATAGCTCCATTTTAGTAATAACACTAAACTGATATTACGTTATTATTATATGAGCATAAATACACTAAAATAGATACTATACTATATATAATGTATATATTATCATATAATACAGTATAGTGGTTACATGTAATAGTATTAATAATATTACTACATTATTAGTAATATTACATTATTAGTGGCAATATTACTATATTGTTAATATATCAGTATATACATTAGTGTATATACTACACATATATATATGCTACATATATACATATAATATACTACATTTTATATATATACATATACACACTTCTACACTTATCTTGCAAGACCAGAGCCATATAACCATGGTCTTGGACAAAACCAGTTCAAAACCCATCAAGATGTCACTGACCCATCAGGTGTCACCAACCCCTTGGATGTCACCAACTCCTCAGGAGCAGCATGCCTGCCTGCCAGCTCTCTTCAGCCCAGGTTAAATGTCCTGGCTGCAGGGAATGCTGCCCCCTTCATCCCTTCTCAGCTTTCCCCTGAGCTGCCAGCAGGTAAAACCCCAAGCAGCAAATTCCCCTTTGGGCAGGCACCTCGACAGCAAATTTCCTCAAGTAGAACATCTTCATCTCATTTTCAAATCAACTCAGCTCCCTCCTGAAGCTAAAACAACACAGAAAAATAAAATTATCTCACACACATGTTTTTCTGCTCTGCCAATTACAGCTAGAATGGGGCCTGTTTGTTCCAGCCCCTCTCCGAATGAGGCGAGGAGGAGAAAACAACCTATTTCCTTATTAGGTTCAAGAGTCAAAGGACTCAGCCAGGAGCCGCAGGCTTCAAGAGCAGAGAAGATTAAGACATATATTGGATTCATGATGGAGGGCACAAAGTTCATTTTCAAAATAAAACAGAATTTTATTCATATTCCTTTTAAAATTCAGATTGCCATTTGCCAGCTGACCTGTGACATGGCAGCAGTGTATTACATTTTCAATGAGCAGCCTGTCTGGAGCTGCCAGGAGAGAGAGGGGAAACTGCTTCCTGGTTGAGGGTTTGGTTGTGTTGTTTGGGTTGGTATTTTTTTTTCCCCTTAAATAGCAAGGATTTGGGTTTATTGTTGGAATGCAGATGGTGCAAACAGGGAGAGGGTAGCATGTTTATTTTTAATAGGGAGGTATGCAGTTAGTGGCATTATGCACCAAATAGAGCTAAAAATAATTAATAATAATAGAAATCAGAGCTCAGTTGAAATTTGTCTGTGAAAGTCAGGGGTGGGAATACTTGGCAGAGAGATTGAAAATAAAAAACAAAAGCAGACCAGGAGGAAAAAAATGCAACATATCCATCTCTATTTAAAAAATAACATGCAAAAAGCAGTTGAAAGGAAGTTTCGGGTGAATATGAGTCAAGCCAAGGTTTTCTGCAGCAAGGAGCTGGATTTCTGGAGCTCACCATCTGTCAGAGCTCCACTACAAGAGGCACAGATGCAAAGATACAAGAGGACTGATTTTCATATATATTAAACCCCACAACTCCTGCAGTAAATGAGACTCCACATGCAGCGATGGCCAAGAGCTCCATGTCAAACTCATGGGGGGGGATGACAAAGAGGGATCTTCTACCAGGGTCTGAGAATCCAGCTAACTGTACCCCATCAAGGACCTCCAGCTTTATGGGAGCACCCCAAAAATATCGTACTTGAACCTCATGGGAGGATCTGGAGGCTTTGTGGTGGGTTGTTCTCTCTTCCTCCCCCATCACCATCAGCCCAACTGGGTGGTGATGCTGTTTCACGGTCTGAGCAAACAGGGAGGAGGAGACCGCCAGAGTCATTTTCCATCATGACAGGGTTTTGAGCTCAGTTTTGGGGTGAAACAGCAGGAACCCCACATTCCTTTTGGTCTCAACATCACTGCTTCTGTGTACAAGTTGGCTTTTTTCCTTGCAATCAAGCACTGAGTCCAAACTGTGCTGCTCTCCTGATAAGTTAATCAAGGCTTCTCTCTGCTTCAATCTACCTGTAGATAAAAATCCAGGGTGTATTTTGACACAGATAAATAAATCCACTTAGGGCAGGTGAGTTAGCTAATTATCTCTCAGTAACACCTCTAGTGCTTGGCTTGAGGATGGTGAGGAATAGGAATTCTCCCCACACTAACACCTCTCTCTCTCCTGGGCTCTCTGATCTAAGCCATGTTAACCCACAGCCTCTGAGGTCTTCTCTGTTGATGATGTACAAGGAATTTTGCTGGCAATCTCTTTTACTTCATGAACAGCTGAGCTCTAAAGGAGATCACTTGGGTATTAGGGTGCAGGAGGGGTGGCTATGGCTCAGCTCTGCTGCTCCCAAACTTCTTTCTTTGGACTAAAGTTTTGAAGGTATCACAAGCTGGTTTTGGTGTCCATGTGAGAAATGCTGCTCCATGGATGCTCTGGGTGAGGTATGACATTGATAGTTTTTACATTAATCACAAGAAAAAAATTGTGGCTGCAGTGACAGGACCTGAGGGAGCAGCATGAAGCTGTGCCAGGGGAGCATTAGGTTGGATATTAGGAGAAGGTTCTTCACCTAGAGGGTGGTGGAGCACTGTAAAAGACTCCCTAGGGAAGTAGCCACAGCACCAAGCCTGACAGTATTCCAGAAGCATCTGGACGATGCTCTTAGACACATGGTGTGGCTTTTGGGTTGTCCTGTGTGTAGGCAGGAGTTGGGCGTGATGATCCTCATGGGTTAACTCAGGATATTCTATGACTGTTAGTAGCATATAAAATCCCTAATGCTGTGGAGGAAGAGGCTCAATGTCTTTGAGCATCCCTGGGCTGTGGTGCCATGGTGGACACTAGCACATCACCCCCTTCCTCCCAGCATCCTTCCCTGAGAGAAGGGAAGGGTGAAGGAGGAGGAACAACCCAGAGGTAAACCCAAGGTGAGGTAGCTCCGCTCAAGCTCTTCCTCACAAGCCCTCAGTGTGAAATAGAGACTCCTTAATTGGTGTGTGTGCTCCTCCAACATGTTTTTAATGAAAAGGCAGCACATAACTCTTAGTTTGTTGGCTGGCAGAGCCCAATTTACAAAAGCGGGAGTGGGAGATAAGGGAAGAGTCTATCTGCAGAGCAGGCCTCGTGCAATGAATCACGGCGTGCCAGAGTTGAGCAGAATATAATTGAGTCCAACATCTCTGAGCACTTTCACCATAATTAATGATAATCTGTAACAGAGGAATCTGAGATTCCAGTTCAGAGAACTGTTTAATTAGGCCAAGTAATGAAAGCAGAAGCAGTACAAGAATATGGCCTGCCTCATGATTAATGATTCATGCTCCTGAACACAAAAGTGCCACGCCGTTAACTCCAAGGGATGCTGCATCTCCCTGGCATTTACAAAATAGTGAGATGCAGGCATTTTTGTGTCCTCAAGATGTAACTGGCAGGGTCCCTTCCTGAGCTATTTAGATGATAAATATGGTTGCAAAGGTAACAGCCTTCCTCTCTTTGCTCTGGGGTACTTCAAGATGAATATGGTCTCTGCCTCAACATCAGTATTAAGGTGAGATCTCCTCCACTCCTCAATAATTAATATCCTCACTTTTAAAGTTAGTCAAACACTGATGCTTTCCTTTTGTGCTGGGATAGCAGAGAGGAGCCCTGGTGCTGCTCTGGGTGCAGTTACAGAGACACTGAGCTCTCTGGAAGAGGGAAGAAAAAGCCCAGTTCTGTTCATAAGGTACAAAATGTAAAAGGAAGAAGAAAAGAAAGGAAAAAGATGAGGATCTGGCAAGTTTTTTTGTGGTTTTCCACTTTGTCTGGGGGTCAGGGTGCAAAAATGTGGAGCAATTTGACAGGGAATAGCTCTAGAAGTGTGAGGGAGATGACAAAAGAAGTGACAAGGCTGCCTGGGGCTTTAACTTGCAAGGCAGCAAAAGAGATGGGTTTTATGTGACTATTTACTCTGCCATTGGAGGCAACAAGGAGAAGCACTTATCAGGGGCACTGCAGAAGCCCAGTGTACATATGCAAGGCCTGAGATAAGACCACTTTTACAAAGAAGATTCTTCACTAATGTCTCCATCCACCACCAGATGAGGTCTCCTCGGGTGCCTCCTTCAGAAGCTGCCATGGCTCAGCACCCACAGAGACTAAATACCTATGCAAGGAGACATTATCTGCTTTCTGGCATAATGGACCAACATTACCACCCTGCCACCATCCCTTCCCTTTGTGGGGAGGACTCTCTGCCCTGCACCTTCTCCTTCCACTCTCCTCCTCACATACAGAGATTAAAGGGGGACAGGAATATCTCTGGTAGGAGGAAAGGTAGAGAGCCCTGAGGCTACTTAGCCCGGAGAAGAGCAGAGCCAGAGGGGATCTGCTTCATGCTGAGCAAGAGCTTAAAGGGTGCAGGGGGATGAGAGGATGGAGCCAGACCCTGCTCAGTGGTGTCCAGGGACAGGCCAAGGGAAAATGGGCACAAACTGGAACCCAGCGGGTTCCAGCTGAACAGGAGAAAAAACATATTTGCTGCGAGGGTGCCAGAGCCCTGGCCCAGGCTGCCCAGAGAGGTTGTGGAGTCTCCTCCATTGGAGAGGTTCCAAAAGCACCTGGAGGTGATTGTGGGCAACCTGCTGTGGATGACCCTGGTTTAGATGATCCCCAGAGGTCCCTTCCAACCCCCACCACGCTGGGATTGAAGGATTCAGCCTGGTCCTCTTCACAACAGCAGAGTTGTGAGGGCATCAGGGGCTCAATGGGTGGGTGGTTTAAAAGGGAGATGTGAGACTGACCAAGGTGAGGAGCACTTTGGGTTCATCTAAGATTGTTCCAAGCAATCTGCAGCTCCTCAGCATTGTGGAGGACTGAGGTCTACCCGTTTTAGCATTCCACACTCATGCATCCACTCCCCGCCCCTCTGTCTGTTTTACTTCACCAGCAGCAAAAAACCAGCTACCACTATGAGTTTTGATAAGCACCTTCCCATGAAGAACAGCTTAAAAAAAAGATAAAGCCCACCTAAAATGACAGGAGAATGGATCTCCTTAAATTATAATGTCAAATAATGAGCAGGGCAACTTGTGAATCTTTAATGGACATTTTAAAGAGCTCATAAACTTTTGGGGTGAGATTATTGAGGCTCTGAACCTGTCAAACACAGCTGGGTTTAAAAGAAAAAAAGAGACAAACTGGCAACCACAGACCAGGTAGTTTCACACTCATGGAAGGAAGAGGAAGGATGGGAAACTCTCCTGAGGGAGGCAGGGGGAGGAGGAGGAG
>VWZO01006437.1:36183-83560 GCA_013396975.1 Bucco capensis | reverse complement strand
AGGAGGAGGAGGAGGAGGAGGAGGAGGTGATTAAGGAGAGCAGCATGGCTCTCTGCATGCTGCATGGTGCTTAGCTAGTCCCCAGGGTCCTTTGAAGATCTTACTACCGGGGTAGATAAGAAAAAATCCAGTAAATACTTTGATTTTCAAAGAGACGTTGGACAAGGTTTCCCCATGCAGATGAAGGCTCAGTATAAAGGTACAAAACTAGTTTAGGAATAGAAGACGACTTCACATCATGCCAGCTATTGATGATTCCCTTAAGGACATGAGGAAAGAAAACCAAACCAGCAGAACCAAACAAGCACACAGTAACCATAGATCAGAATTATTTTAAGTTGAAAAAGACCTTTCAGATCATCAAGTCCAACTGTTAACCAGCACTGCCAGGTCACCACTAAACCATGTCCCTCAGCACCACATCTCCACATCCTTTAAACCCTTCCAAGGATGGTGATTTCTTTAAGCTTCTCCTTGTAACCTACAGGCTACCCAACACATGTCCGTGGATCTTGCTGGCCAAAGGACTTTAAGGAATGTCTCTTTTTTGGTTAAACCCGGACAGATAATTCATCCCATCTCTTTCTAAGAGCTACCAATGCCTTACGCTTACTTATTGCTAATGAAAACTGATCACAGCATCATGGCAGAATCTCAGGAATTAAGCATTCTCATCCTCCAAAGCTCCTATTATCTGCCCCATCCTATAATTTATTCCTCATTTCATTAGGAAGAGACTTATTTTAGGCTTCTTTAGAAGCATTAAATAGAGTTCGAATCTTACACCACAGAGACATGAGTGCAGTGAGCCTGGTGTGGCCCCGGTGAGGATTCCTGTGCCAGCACAGCCAGAGGGCTATTCTCTGAATTCATCCCTGTAAAAAATCTTCTGGAATTTGTCTGTCTTGGAATTCATTCAGAGAGGGGAAAAGCTGCAATTCACAAAAATCTCATTGCCTGAATTGTTTTTCCCCAATCTCTGTTACATGGAGGAGGAAGGGAATGAGGTCCTCCTCTAGACACCAGCAAGGAAATGCTCCAGAAATGAGAATTACAGTGCTGAGGGAAGGCAGAGGGAGAGGATTTCTAACACTGAGGATCATTGCTATGCAGAAAAATAAAATATAATTTCAAAAGGTTTATTAAAGGCTCTGTGAAACCTTCGTATTTGGTTGGAGGAGAGCTGAGGGTCAGCCCTTGCTATTCTGGGATCAGCCAGCACATGGGATGTTCATTAGATAAGTGCCATCAGGTCTATGCATTGATGGAAATCCATGAGTGACAAATAAAATGACCAAAAAACAGCAACTGCAAAAGGTGGTCATCTAGATTACCTTCGGTATTTGGTGTATCCCTTCCCAATGGCTCAAGCACACTGCAGTGGGCTGTTTATCCAGCCCACCTCATCTCAAAATCTCCCCAGCAGGAGCAGCAGAGCAGGTTTTCTGCACTTATCTCAGAAGAAAAGCATTGAGACTCTTTATGCTGTGATTCAAAGGTTCCCACCAGTGGTTGATGCAGATCCTTGGAGAGGAGGTGACCCAGCTCAGCCTCTTCTTGTCCTTCTTCCCTGCTTCGGAGAGAGTAGCAAAGATCTATCTGCAGAGAGCCAAACAAGCTAAACTTGTCCCTTCAACTGACTACTACCATCCTTTGAACAGCTGGATGTATTGACTTTGAAAAATTAATAGCTATTTTTATTAATCATCTTTAGATAGCATGATGCCGCCTACTATATCTCTTTCAGTGACTAATACAATAAATTTCCTCTTTTGATGTTCTCTGACATTTGAGCAAATTAAATGGAGCATTAAATGTGATCCTCTTTGGGACAAAAGTGGACAGAATCGTTGGTGACTACTTTATTAACTGCTGCAAGGATCCTGGCAGCACCTCCAGGGCTGTTGTTTGGTATCCAGTATTTATTATTATTTAAATTATTTTTTCCAGAGCAGTGCAATATTACTGTGGATCAAATGGTTTTAGTTTAGTGGAATGGAAATATTCCCATATTTAGGTGTGTTTTGGACATGATTGCTGCTGAGGAACCAGAGAGCATCTTTGCTATAGGTGTTAGAGGAAATATTTTAAGCTATTCTTTGCTCTTAATTCACAGGTAATTAATTTCCTAGATTGTATCATGATGCTGTGATCACAGTTTTAACCCTCAGGGTCACCCACAGCAGGTTGCCCAGGATCACTTCCACGTGCCTTTGGAATCTCTCCGCAGAAGGAGACTCCACAACATCTGTGGGCAGCCTGGGCCAGGACTCTGGCACCTTCACACCAAAGAAGTTTCTCCTCCTGTTCAGATGTAACCTCCTGGCTTCCAATTTGTGCCTATTGCCCCTTGGTCTGTCCCTGGGCTCCACTGAGCAGAGTCTGGACTCAGCCTCTTGCCCCCTGTATCTTTGAGCTCTTGCTGAGCATTGAGCAGATCCCCTCTGGCTCTGCACTTCTCCAGGCTAAGCAGCCCCATGGCTCTCAGCCTTTCCTCCTGTCAGAGATATTCCAGGCCCCTTTAATCTTCCTAGCCTCTGCTGGACTCTCCCCAGTAGTTCCTTGTCTCTCTTGAACTGGGGAGCCCAGAACTGGACCCAGGACTGAAGATGTGGCCTCCCTTGGGCAGAGGAGAGGAGGAGGACCTCCCTTGACCCACTGCTCGCACCCGTCTTCATGCAACCCAGGAGACTATTGGACTTGTTGGCCAAAAGAGCACATTGCTGGCTCATGGGGAACTTGTTGCCCACCAGCACTCCCAAGTCCTTCTCTGTGGAGCTGCTTTCCAGAAGCTCAACCCCTAACCTGTCCTGCTCCATAAGGAATTCCTCCCTGGGTACAAGACAGGAATGATATAAAATATATGATATCACTTCAAAAGTTCCCAGGAGTAATTTTGCTATGAAATATTAAATTGATCTTTTAAAAATGTAAATGCGTAAGAGTTATTTTTTTATTCTGAAGAAGTGACACTCATTTACAGCTTTTTCAGAAGAAGTAAATGCTCTGTTAAATAGCATGGCTTCGAAAACTGCACAGGGTTGGAGGGGAATTTTCCAGAGTGGAGCTCCATGACTCCAAGCCAGATCCGTGGGGATTCCTGGTGAGCTTCTATTGTATAGCCATACCTCTACTCTCCACCTAGTTGATATCAGCTCTTCTTGGCATTTGCATTTGAATCTCCAGACAAAAAAGTGAATTAACAAAATTACACCACTTAGGTATTCCTTTTATCCCCATGGTGGCGGGGAGGTGTTTCAGGATGGAGAGTGGGAAGAAGGAAATTGGAGAGCCTGCTGTGGGTCAGAGGAGCAGCAGATTCAGCTCCTCCTGTCCATCCACTCTCTATCCATTTCCACACAAAACACCCATTCGGCACCTATATTACGTCTTGAAAGGAGATTAATGTCACAGAGCTTTCTCCTCCTGCCACCAACATGGAAGCAAACTTCCTCCTCATCTCCCAGAGAAGCACAAGCCCTTTCATAACCACTTCCTGGCAAACATTGAAGTTTCAGATTAAGACTGATAAGAACCAATTGGCAATTCCCAATTCAGGCTGGGAATGAACCCAGGCATGAACCTCAAGTGAACAGGGAGTATAAAAGGAAATTACAGCTGACCTCCTCCCAGACAAAACTGCCTCCACTCTAGAGGGTGTTAGCACAGGGCTCAGCTTTAGCTAATTAGCCCTGCAAAGAAAATAATTAACCTGGGATGAGCATTGTCTTCATACAAGGATGTTGTTTTCAGTGTTCAAGAGATGCAAAATTAGAGCAGGCAGCTATGAAGGGTGGATGTGTGCCCCTGAGAGGCTTAGGTGGAGCAGGACTGGGCAGAGAATCATTTTGATTAGAAGAGACCTTCAAGATCATTGAGTTCAAATATTAACCCAACACTGCCACATCAGCACTAAACTATGTCCCTCAGCACCACAGCTACATGTCTTTTCAACTCCTCCAGGGATGGTGACTCCACCACTACCCTGGGCAGACTGCACCAAGGCTTGACAATCCTTTTGGGGAAGAAATTGTTCCTCATGTCCAACCTAAACCTCCTCTGGGGCAATTATTTTTCTCTGTCTCCTTTCACTACCTGGTAACATCCTCTTCTTCACCCAGTTAACTCAGCAACTGAACTTTTCCATCTTACCTTTCCTTTCTGCCTCCTAGAGCAAGATAGTGTAAAGGACTTGAGGATCTTTGCAATATCAGAGGAGTCCCTGAAATGAGCTTTCTGCAATAAGCCAAGTCATGTCACCAGGCTACTTTCAGACATACCAGAGATTAAAGGCTCTATTCCTGGAGGGTTCCTCTAGCATTTACTCAGGGATTTTTACCAGGCTTTATGTGATGGGCTACCTAACACACCTTTCCCAATCTTAGCAGCTAACAGGAATCTGGGATCTCAACATGGATTTCTCACTGCACTGTAGAATATTTGGCAAACACCTTGAGACTGTAACCAGCCCAAGGCAGGAGATTAAATGGAAGAAGGGGAGAAAAGTGGCTAAAGATCCAGAGCAAACACTTAGATTTGAAAGTAAAGTATATTGGCATAAAAAGCAAGTTCCTATCTTAAATGCACAGGTTTCCCTATGGCAGGTTATTTTCCCATGCCAGAAGAACAGTCTGCAAGTTTGGTTGACCATGGCCTATGTCCATGAGATGCTGCAGAAGCAGTCAGAGCCCAGCCCTGAAACACCAACAGCAGAGTCACTGCAGCACACACAAGCTGTAGCCCTGAGACAGGGTGAAGGATGTTCAATGCCAAGAAACTTCAAGTAAATTCATCAGGAAATAGAGATGGAACAAAAAGGTCAGTCTGCTAGGAATTGCAATACCTTCTGCAAGGTCATTTAGCTTCTCACAGTGAGAAATTCCTCTGAAAGCTTGCATGATTAAAACACAAACTCACAAACCTCCAAAAACCCCTACGCTTCCTCTCAGAATGAATGGGTTTAATGGGGGACTTCTAAATAAGCAGGTAAGGCAACTCCATCTCCAGGAAAAGCTGTTAGATAAAGATTAACCTTAACACTTCAAACATCCTCAAGACCCACAGCAGATAGGCAGAGGAACTTCACTCACATGGTTGAACCTATCCAACTCTTGACAGTTTAAGAGATGGAGAAGCTTCTGCAGATGAAGAAGTCCTAGAAGAGGAGTACAACCACCTTAATCACCAGCTAACTACCCAAAAGGGTGAGAAGGGATAAGGAGGGTAAAAATACCAGGGTTAATCAGAGGGCAGGTGGTCCCAGTTAGGGTGGAGAGCCATAGAAACCTCCCCACAGGTGATGAAGCTGCAAAGGGAGAGGGGAATGTCTGTAGGAGCCAATAGGATGGGTGCAGATGGTTCTGGGACAGGGGAGGAAGGGACTGAAAAAGCATGAGAGAGAGCAGGAGAAGAGCTCTCCAAGATCAAAGAGATCCACCTGCCTTTGGGGACTAGCCTCAGGTTTTATTGAAGTCCATACTAAAAAGAAAAAACAAAATCAATTAAATTAACAAAATGGTTTACATCAGAATTTGTCAAAAATACCCTTTACTGAAAAAAACAGAGAAGCTTTAACCAGTGTGATAGTGTCATAAGCACCATCACCACATTCAGCACCTCCTCACCACTCCTGCCAGCATTGCCCTGCCCTGCTCCAGCACCATGTGGCAAGCCCTTAGCAGGACCCTGTTGGGAATTCTGCCTTTTATCCAGCTGGATTTCCTCTGTAAATGGAAGGGAATATTCTAGAGGCTCCTCAGACCTCACTTCCCAGATGTGTTTGGCTCTCTTCCATGGCACACTCATGGATTAACCACAGCTCACCTCCATCCTGGCTCCTTCCCTCCATGCACACAGACTTCAGGAAGCTGGGCCAAATTATTTTCTCCTTTTTAAAGCTTTTGGTTTTTACCTACACAGAGGAAATTTAAGACCTACCTGGCATTCTCTAAAACTCTGATTTATTATTGCAGAAGATCTTAGTGTACTGTCAGCATCAAGACTTAAACTAAAGGAAAGCTTCCCAAAATACCTGTCCTTGCCCTGCTCTGGATTAGGATTGAAGACATTTGTGGGGGGAGGAAATTTTTATCACTGATAACTATTTCACTGCTTTTTTCCATACAAGTGCTAAAGGAGTCTATATATTCCTGACAATTTACATTAACCACCCTAAAGTGTGTGGATGGGTGCAGAGGGGAGCGGTGAATTACAAGCAGAAGAGGCTGTGGTTGAACATGCAGTACCACTGATGTCCATATGCCTAAAAAGAAAGGAGCTGGAGCTAAAAATACCCATGGAAGAGGGTATCCTCCCATTCCATCTTGGAATTTCAGAGCAGAAATGTGAAAAAAAAAATTTTTTAAAGATTCATTTATTTTATTATTATTATTGGCTTGAAAGCAACTTGCTGATCTAAAAATGAATAGGGAATGATACAACCTGTCCCAAAACGTGCTTATCTCTATCACCTGGAATCATGTTCTTACATGATTCATCTGTGGCTGGGCAAGGAAAAAAGAACCAGGCATGTGCCTTCCAGGTTTGGACTCTTCTAATCATGGGTTGGAACATCTGGGATGTAAACAGTGGGGAATTGTTCTTTGGTGACCAGATGCTGTAACACCTGCAAAGAAGGAGGGTGATACATCCTACATGTGTGGAATGAAGACGAAATGCTGGAAAGTGGCAACTTCCCCCCAAACACCTTAAATAAATCTTCTTTTCTCCTCCTCTGCTGACCTGGATCTGGCTGCCAGCACAGATGAAAGCAATGAGGAGAGCTTCTCAGTCACTGCTACTCTGGTTCCTGGTGCACTACAGCATTTGTCATTGCCAAAACAGCAGAGTTTAATTAAGTGTTGTGAGCAGCCTAGTGAGAAACACACTTTAAATTAAACCTCTGGACATGCTGCTATTGGTTCTTTACCTCCTGAACAATCAGCAGGGTGGATGGGCAGAAATTCCTCCTCTCCAGGGAAAAGCAGCTGCAGGCACCTCCAGCAATTCATAACTGAGCCTCCTCCCCCCCCCGAGCTTATTAAAGCACATTTAATTATTCCTCGGTTTTAAACACCGCTCGACGAAGGCGATAATGAATGTGCCCACCACTAAACATTTTATTTACTCTTGATGTATTAATGGTATTAGCCAGGGAAAAAAAAAGCCCTGCTACAGGCTCAGGTTTAACCAAATTACATGGGGAATTATCTTCTGAGTCATGGAGCGGGCATTGAGAGAATGGAAGACATGATTTGAGCTCCTCAGTGGTGAGGAGTGGGCCCAGAGGCAGGGCATGGGGCTTACCAAAGGCTTGGGCAGGTGTAGAGCACTAGAATCAGGGATGAAGGAGTTAAGGGTAAAATGGAGCAAAAGAAAAAGGATTAATAAAAAAAATAAATTTAAAAAAAAGAATTAATTAAAAAATGAATAAAAAACCCCAAAGAATGAATTAAAACAAAAAGAATAAATTAAAAACAAATGGAATGATGAAAAAATGAATTAGAAACAGAATTAATAAAAAAGAATGAGTTAAAACAGGGTTAAAAAAAGAATTAAAAAATAGGAGTTAAAAACAAATAGAATAATTAAAAATTAAAAGACTGAGTTAAAAAAATTAAGTAAATAGAATGAATTAAAACCAAAAAGTATGAGTTAAAGAAAGAATGAATTAAAAAATAGAATGCATTAAAAACAAATAGAATGAATTAGAAACAAAAAGAATGAGTTAAAAAAAGAATTAATTGAAAACAAAGAATGAATTATAAGCAAAAAGAATGAGTCAAAAAAGAATGAATTTAAAAACCAGAATGACTTAAAAACAAATAGAATGAATTAAAAGCAAAAAGAATGAGTTTAAAAAAGAATGAATTAAAAAATAGAATGTAATAAAAACAAGTAGAATGGGTTCAAAACAAAAAGAATGAGTAAAAAAAGGAATGAATTAAAAACAAAATGATTTAAAAACAAAAAGAATGAGTTAAAAAAAGAATTAATTAAACAAATTAGAATGAATTAAAACCAAATAGAATGATTTTTTTAAAAGGAATTGAACAGAATGAATTTTTGAAAAATAGAATGAATTTTAAAAGAAGAATTAAAAAATAGAATTAATTAAAACCAAAAAGGTTGAATTAAAAAGAATTTTAAAAAATTAGAATGAATTAAAACCAAAAAGAATGAACTAAAAGAAACCCCAACCTTAGAAGGCATTGACTTGTGGGTTTTTTTCCTGCAGGAGAGCACTATCTTAGTGTGACTGATGCTTCTAGCAGGACCTACTACATGGTCCTCACACCACACAACAATCCTCAGTGGCACTGAGGCATTTTCCTTGCTAGCTGCAAATATTCATTTATTCCATGGAAATCCCAAAGGGATTGGTACACATATGTATACAGACAGGTGCACTTGCACACAGAGAGATGCTTGCTTCTCTTTCACCACAGGGAAACCTCAGAGCCCATGGGTGCCCCAGGAGGATCTGATATCCAGGGGCTCAGCCTCCCCTGAGGGCAGCAGCAGGGCTGGCCACCGGTTGTCACTCTCTTTGTGCTCCAGCCTGGCCTTTCCAGGAGGAAAACCCTTTTCTTTACTCTTGACAATATTTTCCAAGTTGTTTTTGTCAGTCCCTGGGATGTTTTCTCCTGGAATAAACATGCCAGGGAATATCAAGATGAGTTATTCCCTAACAAAAATAACTTGAGTGTGATTCCCATAAATAAATTGGTGACAATGCTGTTAAAATCTTCCATGGAAATCTCAAAACTGGCAAATTAAGATGAACCAGACAGCATTTATGAGCACCCCTAGCACAGGCATGATTTAACCTTGTCATTGAGGGAGTGATCCAAACTTGGACATCACTCACTTCAGCTTGTGTGAGCCCAAACCAGGCTGGTGACATCCAGCAACCCAGAAGCTGAGCTGGTCACACCACTGGGGATGCCAGGCATCTCCTCAAAATCCCAGCTTCTTGTGGAGCGCATGGGGGAGGCACCATAAAGCTACTTACAGCACTCACACCCAAGTTGTCTTCCAAAAGATGGGACAATTAAGTTAAATTGCCAGGCAGGGTTTTGGCTCCTGAATGATGAAACTCCCTGGCCTAGCTCTTTAATGTCTCCAGGTGTCCTATCCCTGGAACCATTCCAGGTCAGGTTGTCTGGGGCTCTGAGTAACCTGCTCTAGTTGCAGATGTCCCTGCTGACTGCAGAGAGGTTGGACTAGATGACCTTGAAAGCTCCATTCCAACCCAAACCAGTCTGTGATTCCATGATTTGTGCTACTAAGACAAATTTAGTCCCAGGTTTAGTAGGACCATGGTGTCACTGCCCTTCCAGCAGGCTCCTGTGGGCACACTGCCTCTAGCTCAGAGATGCATCTCAGTCCTACAGGTCTCAGGTTCCTCCAGAATCCTTCCAGCTCTGCACAGCGTTCCTGGTTTTAAAGCATAGAAAACAAATTAACCCCTTGAGTAGGGAGAAAAGAGCTTTTCTGCTGGATTTTGGTGTTGATCTCCAAGGAGAGGGAATTTTTTCTGCTCCAACAGTGCAGGATGCACATCACCTCAAAACTCAGAAGCTTATTGTGGCTCTAAAAACTGGGGAAATACTGAGGTTTAATTCTATTATAGTTTTTCTTTTTCCAGATTAAATGTTTGCGGAGATTTATGTGGGGTTTTTTAATTCAGTTAAAGCAGTTTTATTTGAATAACAGTACCCAGCTCTGTTTGTGTCCTGGAGCCACAAATCCCCACAGCGATTACTTTGCTTTGCTAATGGAAATAAAAGGTGAGGGAACTAAAAATACTAATAAAAATACTTCAGGTCCCTACACTTGAACTCAATTAATGCCTCCATCTTCCTCTATCAAACACTTGAGAGAGCCGCAATAAGAGGAAATATAGATCTAAGTGCCTAAACAAAGTGGTCAACAGTAGCCCAGCTGTGGAAACCTCCCCCCCACTTCACGTTGGTGCTCAAAGAGGCAAATGATGGCTTTGATTTTCTCCATCTGCTTTAACTGCTTTCCCCTTAAAACCATGCAAATAACATTAAAACCCACAATAAATGGCACTGCCTTTTTGCTGCAGCAGAAGAGGGACTGGGGCTCTGCTACCTGGCTGCACAGAGCTGGGAGTTTGCTCTTAGACTTGGAAAGAAGCCTCATTTTATTGTATTCATTTCTTAAGTGTAAAACCCTGGGGATAAGTTAGAAAATGCATCAGTGCCTTTAAAAAAAATAGCATTTTGCTTGAGTGGTGGCTGGGCTGGTGCTGCAGAACATGGATGTTTATTTCTTTAGAGGGTCCAAGGATGGAGTTCTGCCCCTGCATCCCTTCCTCAGACCCCTTCCCTTTCACCACGCTCTCCCCATTCCTACTTCTTAGGAAGCATTTTAGTCTCTTTGCTTTCTTTTCAGTGGCCATTATCTTACTTCTATACCATGATGCTCTCTTAAATACAGTGCATAGTGTTCCTCTGCCCTAGTCAGGCCACAGCTGGAGTCCTGGGTCCAGCTCTGGCTCCCCAGTTCAAGAGAGACATGAAACTACCGGAGAGAGTCGAGCAGAGGCTCCCAAGATGCTGAGGACATTGGAGCATCTCTGGCAGGAGGAAAGGCTGAGAGCCCTGGGGCTGCTTAACCTGGAGAAGAACAGAACCGGATGGGAGCTGCTCAATGCTGAGCAAGAGCTGAAGGGTGCAGGGGGTAAGAGGCTGGGTCCAAACTCTGTTCAGTGGTGCCCAGGGACAGACCAAGGGGCAATAGGCACAAATTGGAAGCCAGGAGGTTACATCTGAACAGGAGAAGGTTCTTCGGTGTGAGGGTGCAGAGCCTTGGCCCAGGCTGCCCAGAGAGCTTGTGGATTCTCCTTCAGTGAGAGATTCCAAAGGCATCTGGAGGTGATCCTGGACAAGCTGCTGTGGCTGACCCTGCTTGATCGGGGAGTTGGGTTAACAAACTGAAAGCCCTTATATATGCTAGAAAATCAAGCAAATATTTTAAGGGCTTGATCCAAAAGGATGTTTTCTGGCCTCTTTTGATGGCTGTACAGCAAGTGTCTGAACAGGAGTGGGAATTTTAGTGCTTTAAGGAAAATGCAGGGACAGAAACTGTGGCAAATTGCTGCATTTCCTGCTGCACACACTGCAGCATTGCAGCCTGTAGTCTGAGTGTAAGCCGTCATAAAGGGTCTCACCTAAAATTGCACAAACAGATCTTGTGTCTCTATGTAAGCAAAATCTATAAAGATTAGGATATCATCAAATTACCAAGGAAAAAACCCAACCCACGGATGGTGTGGATTTTTTTTTTTTTTTGGTCTCACACTGAAGCACATCCTCTTGTTATTGATTTTAGTTAAAGTATTCAGAGGAACAGACAGGTCCTTCCCCAGGGCAATTCTGAGAATCTCAAGTAGAAATGCCCCAATTTGGCTGTTTAAAGACTGGGAATCTGTAAGGGAAAAGAGCTCCTGCATGCCTCTGAGTCTGTATTCCTTAGCTCTAAAAGGATCCATCCTGCTGCTAGCTTTCTGTTACTTCGTACTGCTCAGCCTTTCTCTTTTTTCTGTAATACTAGAATATAACATAATATAACATAGGGGCTGTCTGGAGTTTTTTTGACCTCTTGGGATGAGCTCTGAACCCTTTCCTGGGCCAAATCAGTGGATGATATAAGATTACTCCAAGCATAATACTGTAACCAAAAAAAAAAGGTGGATTAGCAATTTCATCACTAGGAATTTCAGATAAAGCACCTGAAAAGTGATTTATTTTTTTTTTTAGACAACAGGTTTCCCAGGAGCCAGCAAAGTGCCCTCATGGCCAAAAAGTCCAATGGTCTTCTGGGGTGCATCAAAAAAAGTGTGAGCAGCAGGTCAAGGGAGGTTCTCTTCCCTCTCTGCTCTGCCCTGGAGTAGCTGCAACCTTTATCACCAAAAATAAGCTTTTCCAGCTTATTGAAAGGCGTGGCATCTTTTTTGGCCAACTCCATCCCACAGTCACTCAAGCAAACAAAAGTCATTCTCAAACACTTACATGATATTAGAACATCTGGAAATGCGTGATCAGTTGTCAGTCCTGTTATAAAGAGAGGCTTCTAAAGTTATTTTCTCATAGGCAGATGTCACCACCAGTGCCTCATGGACAGGTGTCATCATCACTGGTGCCTGCACCCTGCTCAGGGCATCTCTGACCTGACTGCTGCTTGCAAGTCACACGAGGATCCCAGCAGCAGCTTCAGCATGGACAACTGTTCTGTTGCAAAATTGTCTTCCCTCCAAACAGAAAGAGATGCACCAAATTCAAGCAACCTTAAAAAATATATTGATTTTGTAGCACAGAAAAACTGGTCAGGACCTTAACCCTCCTTGCCCCACAGCACCATGTAGGCCATGGGTATCTACACCATGGTGGCCACACCAGCCCCTTCATCCCCGCACATCCATCCAGTCCTCATCCAGCCCTCACAATTCCTAGATGCTCCTTCACAGACTACAAGAGCCAGCACAAAGGGTTAAAGCAGCCAGACACCAGTGCAAAGCAATCTAGGCAAGATGTGGTGGCTATAGGTGGCCTTGCAGAAGACTAGAGCAGCATCAGCCTTGGCCTTGACCTTGACCTCCTCTGATTCCACCATACCTCAAGGCCATGAAACATTTCTTCTGACCCTTCATCTTTCCAATGTCTGAACCCCTTTTTAGTGGCAAGCAGCCCTGCAGCTTTGAGGTGACAGATCTTCTCATTTTATGATTATCATTATTAATTTGCTAGCAGGATTAATTACTGCTCCTCCACTCCACATTGACACCTCGATTATTCTGCCTCCCTTCACCTCACTGCCATGAACCCTGTCACACCACTTCAAAAGTCACCAAGCCTCATCTCCTTTTTCAGTGGTGTTAGAGCTCCCAGGTCCCAAACATGAAGTGACAGGAGAACTTTGCTGCCTGCGCAAGGAGAAGACAAGGACACTGGGATGGGGAAGGGATGGTCAAAGCCTTTATCCCAGCTGACAAACCTCCACACCACCTCAGAAGGAGCTCCAAGCGTGCCGAGCCATGCTCAGCCTCTGGGAGCTGAGGGGTTAAAGGGAAAGGAGCTCAGCTGCATGCATGAGCCTTAAACAAACTTACAGCAGAGGTGGTTGGGCTTTTTTTTTTCTTCTTTGCTTGCCTTTTTTTTTTCCTGGAGCCAAGTGACATTTTTCTTTCTGTTTCGTCAGTCATATCTGAGCGATCAGACAGCAGCTACACGTGGTACACCCACCAGGATTATTATCTAGAGCAAAGGCCCAGAGCTCATTGTAGCAGGCATGTAATTCTTTACAATGTATGCCACGTTAAGTGTGTTGGGTTATCTATTCAACAGCTGACTGAGCTGGGCTCTCAGGCTCTCCTCAACAACCATGTAAGAAGCGATGACAATTGTACTACTTCATAACGGCGGCATGCGACTCTGACACACACTTCACAGCAACCAGTCATCTATATAAACCAATTTCAAGAGCAA
This sequence comes from Bucco capensis, assembly GCA_013396975.1. Lineage (NCBI taxonomy): Eukaryota > Metazoa > Chordata > Aves > Piciformes > Bucconidae > Bucco > Bucco capensis. Next base: position 70,046 of record VWZO01006437.1, on the reverse strand, counting down.
AATTGCATGGTGCCTCCACTCTGTTATAAACACAATGATATCCACTCACAGCTGATAAATGCACTGCATTTCTCCAGAGCTTTAAAGAACAACTTCCCCCACACACACCCCTCCCCCCGCCAGCTCTCTGAGGCTGATCCAACATCCTGACACCCCAAGATGGGAGATAGATGCTGAAAGAGCTGGTCAGAGTGGGCCAGCAGCAGGGAGGTGATGTTAACGGCAGCACTTTGCAGCAAAAGGATGTTTCCCCCCCGCTTCAAATTCCTCTGTCTGATGAGCTGTGAGAGAGAACGAGGTTATACGTAATTAGGGCTTTAAATACTTATCGACTCCTTAGCAATTTCCCAATTAATTACTGTATCTTTCCCTAGAATTACATGCTATATACTCCTTATTATGGAATAAAACAGCTACAGCAACCACACAAAGTCCTTGAGAAGCAGCTTCAACACCCAACACCCTAACAAAGAGCTGGATTAAAGACTGTCAAACAAATTAAAGCATTTTCAGCAGCTGTTCCAGCTCTGTAGAAGCAGCCCCACCTCACCTCCACACCTCCTGTGAGCCTCTCTTATGGAAAATACTGCACATTCCTATCAGCTGGAGGTGGGAAATCTTCTTCCTGGGCTGTAGGCAAGGTGATAGCCTCTCAGGTTTTGCCTCCTGCTCCATGTATGTATCGCATCACGAGGGAAAGATGGAATATAGCTATAGGGATCTTTATGGAATCAACCCTGTAAGGGAATCCCAAAATAAAGAGATATCCTGATAAAACACCAAAAATTATTAGGTGGGATTTTTTTTGTAATGCAGATAAAGGATGGGATCAATCCCTGTTTGTTTGCTTTTGCCCAATTACATCATAGAAGAGCTGAAGAAGCAATCCAGAAGAACCCATAGGTAATGCTATCTTTGCTATCTTGCTGCATACTGTAAAATAATCTAAATAACTTTTTTACATTTCTATCTCACTTCCTGGTTTGGTTTTTTTTCAGTCTTGGCCTTTAAAACCACACACCAAGTAAGTTTACCCAAAATATGTGGTGCTGACTCAATAGGATGTTGGAGGTGACTCATTCCTCGGTGCTGGGATGCTCTGGGGCAACATCCCATCCATCCCATCACTGCCCAGGGTGGCTGGAGAGCAGCAGCAGGGTGGGGAAATGGGTCCAGAGGACCTCCTGAGGCTAAGCAACATGGGCGCAAAGTACTGCATGGGGATGATGGGGTGATGGGTAGACAGGAGTGGGACAGGAGGAAGACATAGATGGGCTGGAGTAAGCCATGGGGATTCCACGGGTGGAGGTCATGGACAGCATTCCTAAGGATACTCAAAATTCAACAGAACCAGGCCCTGGGCAACCAGCCCCAAGCTAGCTGAGCTTTAATAAAGGAGTTGGCCAAAGTAGCCCCAGCTGCCTGCCGACACCAGCACTCTGATGGACCTCCAGAGGTCCCTTCCAACCCCTAACATTCTGTGATTCTGTGACCCCACCACCCTGGCCTACAGTCCCTGACACATCCAAAGAGCAAGGCTGAAGTTTTGAAACATGAGATACAGTTTGGGCTGCTTTTGAGTCCATGAGGGATGAGGACAGTGATGGACATGGGTGCAGGTGCAGGTGGCTGCACAGAGGCACATGTCCATCTTCTTGCTCCTGCTCTCCACCCAACAGCAGTCTTCACAAGCCTTTTTTAGCTTTGCTTTCCTCTCTACATAAAGCACCAGGCAGTTTTAAAACCTGAGTTTTGTGCAAGAGGCGCTAATAACTCACTTCCTCACCTCATCCTTCCTCACCAGAGTTCATTTTTGAGGGAACAACTAAGAGCGATCCATGTGGAAAGGCTTACTATGACTAAGCACAACCAGCAGGATGAGGTACAGGCTCAGAATTAACTTGGCTTCCCAGATTGGTCTGCAATCCTCATTTTACTCTAATTTAACCTTTCCTAGTTAATTTATCTGGGTTCAGCTTGCCAGCCTGTACCTGCCAAAGTGATCATCTTCCATCAAGTGTCTGAGCTTAGAGAGGGCTGCTCTCTGTCGGCTCCCTAAGCAGTAATCCTAATTAAAGGCCTTAAAAACCTTTAATGTGACAAGAGGAGACAGGAATAGGGAAGGAAAATAAGAGAGAATCTTTCAATTACTTTAATCACGCCGGATTTTAAACCCATACCAAAACACAGCACGGGATGAAACTTTCTCTAGTTCTCCCTTTCTTGTGTAGCTTTCCTTTCCCTTTCTTTTTCCCTTTCTTTTTCCCTTTCTATTTTCCTTTCCTTTCCTTTCCTTTCCTTTCCTTTCCTTTCCTTTCCTTTCCTTTCCTTTCCTTTCCTTTCCTTTCCTTCCTCTTCTCTTTCCCTTTCCTTTCCTTTCCTTTCCTTCCTCTTCTCTTTCCCTTTCCTTTCCTTTCCTTCCTCTTCTCTTTCCCTTTCCTTATCTCTCACATTTCCCTTCCCTTTCCCTTTCCCTTCCTTCCCTTTGACTTTCCATCCCCCAGGCACAGCCTCACATCCCTGTCCCATGGCAGCTTCCTTGGCTAGCCAGCCTGGCTTTTATGCTGGGATAGGGACAGGGAAAGAAAATACAGGAAATGCTTCTACTAAATTATTAAATTGTCCTCCAGGCATATTTTGCATCTGAATATAGAAGTTGTGATTAATAGGGGCTCTAGCCCATTAACCAAGGCTCTCACAAACACCATCCAGCACCACAGCCTCTGCCAGCCCTTTTTGATTTAAATAGAGCTGGAGCAAACCTGTTTGCTGGAGTCCCAAATTCTGGCCAGCAAGGCCATCAAAGGCAGGGAGGTTGTTGCTTTCTCACCCAGGAGCCTTTCTCTTCATTGTGAGCCTAAATGCCCCCACTAAGGCTCACGATTAAGAGCATTTATGGAGGAAAAAATATAACTATAAGAAAAATACAAATAAATTATGCAGAAAACACTGTCCTGTGCCAATCAGAGCTGGAAATGGCTGCATGTGCTGGGAACAATGGTGGAGAAACAAAGGGGACATCTGGAGCATGGCAGCAGGCACTGCCTGCCCTCTGCCATGGAGGGAAGGGAAGCAGGCTCCAAAAAGCAGCCCTTCGCCCTTTTCACTGAGGAACTGATGAGTTAATTTTACACCCCTGGATCAGAGCAAAGCCCCAGAGATCCCAGCTGCCACCCCTCTCCATCATCCATCACCCCTGAGATGCTGCTCCCATCACTGAGCATCCCTGGCATGGAGCTTGGGGGCCTGGATGAGGTTGCCCATCTCAGTGCCCTCACTGCCTCCTTCCTCCTCTGAGCAGCAGATAAAGCAGAGGGAAGTTTGGTGAAGCCTTTCCCTTTCCATCCATGCAAGAAAATGAGGAGAAAACAGGCATTTTGGACAGGGAAACATCCTGCAGCAGCCACAAATAATGCATATACAGCCTACTCTTTGCTTGATGGCAGATTTTTTAATCCTCTCTTAAGTACTTTTAAAGTGCCCAATTTTGATCTCATTTGAATTTAAATCAGCTTTGCACGGAGAACTTTGAGAACTTTGTGTTTTCCCTCTTCTTGTTTGGCAGGTACATTTTTTTTCTCCAAGATCACCCAGCTTTCATTTGGAATTTCAAAAGCCTTGTGTTTAATCCCTTGAGCTGGCCTGCTACCTTGCACCATCTGTTCTGGGGTTTTTGTTAGAACAGGGAGCACCTGCAGAGTTTTGCAACATTTCAAGCTGTCTGTGGACAAAAATAAAAATAATTATAATTTTCATAAACTAAAGGGCTGCAGACCCAACTTAAAACTTTTTTTTTCAGAACAAGGAAAATGTTTCTCAAGCACAAAGGTGTTTTGCTCTTTCAGCCACTAGATGGTCACCCTGCTGGCCCTGTCCTCAGGATGCTCTGCTAGCCATTGGATTGCGAGATGATCTGCTTGATACTAGCACAGGTGGGACAATCACAGAAGAAGAAGGAGAAGAAGAAAAGGGCCTTTGCCAGCAGTCAAATCTCTCAGAAAGGTGGTAGCCTATAGCATGGAGGCAACATTTCCTGCTCAGAAGACATCCCCACCATGTGCTTGGGTAGGTCTAAAAGATTTTCTGCCATGTTGGGCAAACAAAATATCTATTAGAAAGATGATGTTTGTTTAGACTTCATTAGCCAGAGCTCATCGTTACTGATAAATCCCTCCTCAGGGCATACACAGGATGAAGAGCTCATGGTGATCTTCTGTCCCACACTGTGCACAGTCACAGGAGCAGTGGATCTGAAGCATCATCACAGTCCTCAATGCTGAACCGCATCTTTTAAAAGTGGAAGGTAAGCCCCAATTTGTGCTGGACTTTTCACTCTACAATTCTCTGAAAGGAGGTTAAAGCCAAGCGGGGTTTGGTCTCTTCTGGCAAGCAATAAGCAATAGGACAAGAGGAAACAGCCTCAAGTTGCACCAGGGGAGGTTTAGGTTGGGCATCAGGAACAATTTCTTGGACATTAAGACTTATAACCAAATAGGATGATGGTATCACATATTGTGGATGTTTTATGCATTTTATCTCCATTGCAGTGGGCCAGGAGCTAACGGGAACTGTTGACCCCAAACTCATAACAGGTTCTTCAAAGGAAAAATTTTGCTCTTTTTTGTGGGAAAACCCAGTGCCTCCAGGGTTCTTGTACCTGACTGTTTTCTTTTATGATGCTTTTTTTCCCAGAAGTGCTTATTCTGATTTGATAACCCAGTTCCAAACAAGCTGTGACCCTCTGCTCTTATCTCCCAACTCACAGCTTCCCAATTTGTCACAGTTAGCTGAGAACTTGACTTCTCGTTAATTACTGGAGTCCTAGAGGGAAGTACAGAGCTGCAGCAACATCTCCACTCCTCTGGGGTGTCACTGAAGATCTGTGGAATCTCAAACTTTGTAGAGGCAGCTAGCTTTTTATGGGAAGAGAGAGAAAAACAACAGGGAAAAAAAAATCCAAATCAAACCAAAACTTAAACAAAAAACCCCAAAAAGTTAAGAAAAACAAGAAGAAAAAAGAAAACAAGAAGAAAAGGAAGAAGAAGAAAAAGAAGGAAAAGAAGAAGAAAAGGGAAAAGGGAATGGATTAGGGAAAGGGAAAAAAGGAAAAAGAAAAAAGGAAAAAAGAAGAGGAAGAAATAGGGAAAGGGAAAAAAGGAAAAAGAAAAAAGGAAAAAAGAAGAGGAAGAAATAGGGAAAGGGAAAAAAGGAAAAAGAAAAAAGGAAAAAAGAAGAGGAAGAAATAGGGAAAGGGAAAAAAGGAAAAAGAAAAAAGGAAAAAAGAAGAGGAAGAAATAGGGAAAAGGAAAAAGGAAAAGGAAGAAAAAAGAGAAAGGAAAAGAAACGGAAAAGGAAAAGGAAAAGGAAAAGGAAAAAAGAAGAAGCAGGCAGCAAAAGGAGTGTTTCCCTCATCTCCAATGCCACCCAAAACCGTAAGTCCTTAATTTATCGAGTCTCCTGTTAGTGAGTGCGGAGAAGCAAAGATAACAGGAGAGCTCTAAACTAGTGCAGTGATGATGACATTGTGAATTATTTAAAAAGGGCATATTCGGTGTGACCATGGAGCCATCAATCAGGAGAGACAGTGATGAGAAAAAGAGGCTGCAGTCACTTCCTATCTGCCAGCAGAACAATCCTATCTCACAGGTAGCTGTGAAGTGCCACTGACCCGATGTCACGCGCATTGTTGCTCTAGCCTTTGAACGAGGAGAGGAGATCCTCTCAATATTAGAATCCAATGAGTAAATAAATTCTCCCTTCTCCTCCTGAGTGCACCCTTCAATTTGTCTAACAATGGGGAGGACAGAGGAGCAGACATGTCTTCAGGCAGGGATGAATTTTTTATGGCTGGCTCCAATCCCACCACAAAGAATGGGCCTTGAAACGGGAACAGGGCTGCTTTGAGCCACCGACTCTTGGGGAAGGGGGTTGGGTGGGATTGAGCCCTTCCCTTCCTCCCAAAGCTGCTCCAGGGTGGTGCCCACCTTCATCCCTCCGATAGGAAGTGACCTCCCTCACCTCTTCACACCATCTCATTAACAGACCCTGCCTTAATCAACCCAAATTCTCCCCTGGCTTTCCAAGGAAGCAAATCTCACCTCTGAGAAGATGACTCTTGGGTAAGAAGGGAGAGAAGGAAGAGCACTCCAACTTTTAATTTGTGCTGGATTAATCCAGGAGAGACTTTCACCTGCTGCCCCACCTAATTAGAACCTAAACTTTCCCTCAGATCACATGCTTCATCCTTGTTGGTTACTCTAATTAGCCAACGGGTTCCTGCAGCTGCAAAAACGACACAGGAGGAGGAAGGAATTGCTCCTGGCTCTGATTCTAGACAACAAACTCTCCTCAGCATCACAGAGATTGTCCCTCAGTATGTCAGACCCTAGCCATGCTTCACCAAACTCCATTAGCCTCCATCGCTGAGCTGCATGACCAGGGAGATGCAGGGATGCAGGATGTGGGGGTGAAGGGATACAAGGATGTAGGTTATGGGGATGTAGAGATGCAGGATATGGAGGGATGTGGAAATGCAGGGATGGAAGGATAGGAGGATGTGGGTGATGCGAGGATACAGGGATACAGGAAAGTGGGGATGCAGAGATTAGGGGGTGTAGGACGTGGAGATTCAGGGATACAGTGATGCAGAGACAGAGGGATGTGTGATATGCAGGGATACAAGGATGTAGCAATGCAGGATACACAGGGATGTGGGAATGCAGGGATACAGGGATGGAAGGATATGGGGATGTAGGCAAAGTGAGGATGCAGAAAAGTGGGAATGCAGAGATTGGGGGATGTAGGATGTGGAGATACAGGCCTACAGAGGTGCAGGAACACAGGGATGAAGGATATGCAGGGATGTGGGAATGCAGGACATAGGGATGCCTCCCTGCCCACCCTGTCCCTGCTCAGCCCCAAGCCCACTATGACTGCAGCACAGTCCCCAGCACTTCACCCACTCATCTTCCTCCCCCTCCCTTCCTCCAGCAACACATCCCAGGAGTCTCTTCATCTCTGCCTAACCTCATCCTGCTTCAAAATTGTACATTGCCACTTAATTGTTCCTAACAGGTAAATCAAAGGGAAAAGAGAACTAATTAATTTTCCAGCTCAGTTTTACTTTACTGTTAGTGTTTTGAGAAAAGAGAACTAAACCCCATTAGTGTTAAGGTAAGCCCATGAAACAACATAATATAATGCAAGAAAGACATTTAATAGCGTGGAGGAATGTTAAATTACTAATTAACTCCAAGTTACTGTTTAAAAAAGCCTAGTAATTTACAGGATTATTGCAATGTGCAGCTTAGATTGCCACCAGGGTCAGCCAGGGAGCACCTCCTCCTATTTCTTTCAGTGTGGTGGTTATTGTAAGATCCTTCTCACATGAAAATGGACTGTCCTTACCCACAGTTCATTGCTGCTAATTAGCAGTAGTCGAGATTTCCCTGGCAGTCATTTTTTTTTCCTCCATGTGAAGCTGCCAAATGTTAACCAACTGCTCAAGAAGCTCCACGTGCCCAGTGTCCAGTCACCTACCCTAGCACCATGGCATCGAAGTTCAGCACAAAACACTAAACAAATTATTTGTCCTGCTCTTTGTTAGGTTAGCAGCAACCTTCTGCCTCCTTTGGCTGAGCTACAGACCTTCAAAAACTCTATTATTGTTATATTTTTCCTCTTCTTTCCCCCCTCTCAACGTGCTCAAAACTGGAATCTCTCCAGTGTGTTGGGTTTTTTTTTCTCTACTCAATAGCAAGTGTTTCTACATTCTATTGAAACAAGAAAAGGCATCTTTTAGGTTTTACCTAAATATATAAGAAGAATGCCATAACTTTGATGAATAATTGATTACATGAAGCCCCCAGACATCAAAGGCAGGAAGGAGAAGCTGCTCCACAGAAAGGCTCCCACTATCAAACAGCGCTTTGTTGTCTTAAACGCTGCTCAGATCTGCTGCATTTCATAGCTCGTTGCACATTAATGGTGGAGGTGAGGGATGGCAGTGGCTGCCAAAGAGCTTTTTATTGTTATTATTTTTCTAGAGAGAAAAAGAATTTAGCTTTTCTATTATTATCTTTATATATATATATGTTTTATTTTTTTTACCCTAATTAACCACTAGTGGTTTGAACAGACAGAAATTTGGCCAATAAAGGCACAGCCTCTCCTTTTTCCCTCTCTCTTTTGTTGGCTTTATGACTAATTTATGTTTAACCTTCTGAAGAATCCATGGTTGCGGTGTACTTCCTAAAAAAAAGAAATTGAAAGCAACTTTTGCTGGTGTCCAGCAGCAGGGCAAAAGGTCTAGGAAGCTGTGGGAGGGTTCAGAGCTGAAAGAGGTGGGCACCACCTCCTTCCTCACCTCCTCTTCACAGGAGTAAGAGCAATCAGGAAACAACTACTAATTGCTTCATCAAAATTAAGCTGCTCCATCTTCATAACAATTATTTCACTACTGTGGTGTAGAGTTTTGTGTGTTCCATCCATATGGAGAAAGAAAAGGAAATAAATCAGGTCCCTGCACTTCCAGCATCACTTAATCAAAGTGGGGCTTGGGTTTCATGTTCCTCTCTTCCATCCACTGATGTTCCTCTATTAAATTCCCAAAGTCAGTGGAAGCACAAAGCACTGGAGCTTCATTTCCATTTGAGACAGGACTGTAAAATTTACTTAGGACAGGAGTGAAGAATTCGTCGTGCCGACAAGACTAAATCCAGGCACTCCATGATCAAAACAGTAGCCCCAGGGCGACAACGAACAAGTGTCAGCCACATTTGCTCTCAAGTCCCACAGAAATTGCCCCTGGGTATTCCAATCATGACGCTCTACAGCTGTATTTAGCCAAGGTTTTAAGTTTTGGGCTATTTTAAATATAAAGGGCAAAGATGCCACCTTTTGAGGAGCTTGATCAGCTGAAGAATTTTTTAACTGGGTTAATTTTTCCTTCAAAATACAATGGCCATGGTGTTTCCAGAGGAAGTGAGTTACTCAGTGCTCCAAGAGTCCTTGTTCCTCTGTGATGGGCAAGGATCTGTCTCTATAGTAGCCTGTATATAGATATAGATATGTATGTTTATATGCAAGGATCTACCTCTATTTTTTGTGTGTGTGTATATATATTCCTATGCAGGAATCTGCACATGTATCAGTATATCTATATATATTTATACACCTAAATTAATGTCCGTATATATATATATATATACACAATATACACGGATATTTTCCTATATATTAATCTGTATATATATATATATTTATATACAAGGCTCTACCTTTATATTAGTCTGTGTATATATATTTATATGCAGAGATCTGAGCCTATATTAGTTTGTATATGTATATATTTATGTACAGGGATCTACACCTATATTAGTGTGTGTATATATATTTATGTGCAGGGTCTGCACCTATATCAGTATGTGTATATATATATTTCTATACAGGGTTCTGCATCTGTATATCTATATAGTGATCTGCACCTATATTAGTGTATATTTAGATATTTACATACAGGGATCTACCTCTATATTAGTCTGCATATATATAAATATCTATTTCTATGCAGGGATCTACCTCTATACTAGTCTGTATATATATATATATTTCTATGCAGGGATCTGCACCTATATTAATGTGTATATACACACATACATAAATATATATATATATTTCTATGCAGGGATCTGCACCTATATTAATGTGTATATACATACATACATAAACATATATATATATATATACACATGCACTTAGGTGCTGTGTGCCCATGCTGTCATTTAGGTGTCCTTCTTTGGAATGCTCTCTTGTTTTCTGGTAGCCAGCTGCTCTAAACACTCCTGAAGAGATGAGGAAGCTCCTCCAGCCCATCAGGAGGAGAGCTGAAGGTAGAGGAGCCAAGATCCCAGTTGTGAGGAGCTCAGCTCTGAGCCTGGCCAGCAGCTGGCAGAGTATTTCAGTATCTCCAGCACTGAACTTAATGCTTAAGCACCACTGATGCTTAAGCACATTCCTGTCTGACCAAACCAGAGGTGAGTGATGCTGAAGGCGGGGGATGGAAGCCAAGCCCAAGTTGCAGCTCTCTGGGTTTTGGTGTCTTTTAGGGGTGTTTTTTCCTACACTTTATTGTGCTCTCAGTTTTCCTTTCCATGCTCTGACTCTGTCCACTAATTGCTGCAGCATCCTCGTCACCTCCTGGTTTTGCTAGTGTCTTGGCAAAAAACAGAGTGCAAGGCAAAGATATTCAGCTCTATTTTTCAAATAAGTATTATGTTTCTGTGCCAGGGGGAAGTTAAATTGCGTATGGGGCAGAGGAGGCAAATCTCCTCTGCAGGATTCTAAAAATTCCAGGGTGCAGCTGATAATCTTTGATTATTTTACCAAAAATGAGATTTTTCTTATTCCTCCCAACCCCATTCCTGTCTAGCCAGTGGACACAGCCAATGCCAAGCCTATTTCCATACTGGCAGTGATTCATATTACTTTGGATTATTAAATCCAGCCCAGGGTTGCAGCTATTGTATGTGCCAATAGAGAGAAAGGACATATAACACTCATCCACCAACTTTACACCAGGACTGAGAAGCAAGGCAGGAGAATAAATAGACCAGTGGGGGGAAATAAAACATTTAGCACCTACTTTTCATTTAGAGTAGGCCACAATTCTCCACTTCTTCCACACTTAAAAAATAAAACCATTTCAAAAGACACTGGAATTTGCAAGGCTTCATCTATTTGTTCATTTTTGTGACTGTTAATCACCCCAGAGCATCCTGCAGGTGCTGTGAGACAGAAAGGACAGAAAACAAGCAACTAAATGCACTTTTTTTTCCCTTTTACTTTTGGGGTTTTCTTCTTTTAAACCCCACCTACATCTCGTCACTGGAAATCCTGAATTTCCACAGACTTTTTGACACCCCAGCTGGGATCCATCTCCCTCCCAGCGGGAAGTGCAGACCCCGTGGGCTCCATCCCAGACCTGTCCCTGCCAGCGGCGCGGTGGGAGTAGTCCCTGCGGCCGTGCTCCTGCCGAGCAGCCCCAGCCCCGGCTCCCTCGGCTCCAGCACGGAGCGGGGCAGGAGGCAGGCTGAGGTGGGTACCAGCTGTAATTGAAGTGGCAGAGATGTCAGCCTCCATCTATAACACATCTTCTTCTCACCGCTGCATCCGGGGCCTGGATCACTCCAATAATAATCACCCCGGATGCTGCATGCTGTTCCCAGTCAGTCAGATCTAGTGATTCCAGCCAGTAAACAACCTTAGGAGAACACCCAGGACCTGAGTACTTATCTGCTGTTACACATTCAGAGTGATTTTTCCAGTTCCCATCTGGAAAAGAGATAAAGAGGAGGATACAGCAGAGTTTAGGGAGCAATTCTGTCCAGCAGCATTGATGCTATTCCTAACACTCCCTGTTAACCATCAGCATCCCCAGCAGTGGGGAGGCAAACTGAGCACTGTCCCCAAAGGTTTGGGTTGGAAGAACATTTAGAGGTCATCTAGTCCAACCCCCATGCATCCAGCAGGGACATTTGCAACTAGAGCAGTTTGCTCATAGCCCCATTCCTGACCTGGAATGGTTCTAGGGTTGGGGATACTTACCACGCTTTTATTTTTGTTTTATTCTACCAGTGACACCCAGCTCACTCTGTTATTTGGCATAAAAACGGTTGCAGAGTTTTTTGGTGCACACAAAAAGATTTCAACAACTACATTTTAACTCTTAATTCTCCTTGAGAAACATGAAAAACAAAGTTTTGAATTTATTCTTCACAACAGGAGAGTGGGGAAGGAGCTGGATTTCTACTTTTGTTTTTTACCCCATTTTATCTGTGATTGGGAGTTTCCCCACTCCAGAAAACCCTCTCCTAAATTTCCAGGAAAGCTGAGCCTCGATGGAAGCATAGGTAAATTTGCAGCCCAGATGGATAAATCTTGCAACTTCCTTCTGCAGAGTCTGCAGAGAGAGACAGATAGAGAGAGAGAGGAGAGAGGAGGAGAGAGGAAAAAATGACAAAAGCAAAAGAAAATAAAAAAGGAAAATAAAAAAAAAGAAAGGAAAAAAGACAAAAAAGACTGTGCAGCATCCCCCAAGCCCCGAGCCCTCTCCCTCCGTGTGCCTCAGCTGCACATCGTAGATGCGGAACATTGAACCATCCTCTTAAATATTATGACATGGAGAAAATCACATTGTGCTTTAACCTATCAACAAAGGAGCAAAGCAATTACAGAGCTAAACACAGGCCAGGAAGACCCAATAAAGAGAAATCCAAGGAAATTTGGTGAAAATTCTTAAGGGGCCTTGCAATGTTTAATCATGCTCCAGGCCTAAATTAATATTCTGCCTCTAATTCAAAAGGCTGAACCACCAAGGTACCTCTTTGGGGTGTTTTTAATAACCATGGTACAACACTCCCTGAATTAGCAGCTGGCCTGTCTGGTATTTTACTTTTTCTTTGCTTACTCAAGTAAAGCAGTTAATATTAGTATAATCATCAAACTAACATTAGTCAGACAGAAGGACAGATTTCTTTTCTGTATTGTAATGCAGAATATATTAAAAAACCCACATTAAAATAAGATTTAGGGATTCCTTTGTGTATTAGTTTAAATAAATTTTCTTACGTAGTTTCAATAAAACAAAACAAAAATGTTTGTTATATTCATTCCTTTTATAAACCAATGTTTCTGTACTATATACCCATAGTGGGTGAGAGAACAACATCACCTCCTACCACCAAGTGACACAGAAAAGAGTTATGGAAATCAATCCATTTGGGTCAAAAATTGTTAAAAAACAACATTCTACTAAGTTAAAAGTGCTGGTTAGTCAATTTACTTCTTTTCTAAAACAAAGCTAAACTTCTGGTGGCTCTGGTTCCTACCTCAGCCCCAGGGGTTTGTAAGGATGGCACTGCATTAGGTGCTTGGTTGTGAAATAACCTGGCCAACTAACATTTGTTTACTCCAGTTGTGGATGGACTTTGATTAGTCACATACAGAAAGTTAATTTTTTCTTTAATAAACAAGAAGCAGAGATTGCAAAGCTCAAAAAAACCCAAAACTTTTTTTTAAACAAAAGCACATTACAACTCCCTTAATTTGTTAATGTTGCCCTGCTGTTGAAGAACACCCCAGTCATGGACTTTGCTGAGCTGGTTTCATCATTGAAGGGTTTCTAGCTTGGACAACAACAAAGAGCCATGAGCTTGAGCATATAGGTTCCTAATATTGCACAATTCCTACTTAAAATTGCAGCCAAAGGAACCTGAAGCCACACTGACCAAATACAACCTTTGACATAATTAAACCTCTATTTCTGCTCATTTTCTGTTGTGTTGTACTTTTTTTCACAATGAATAACAACTCTTTGTAGATGGCAAGGAGGAAGGGCAAGGGAAGATGGGAAGAAACTGCTTTTATTGGAAAAGACCTTTAAGATCATCAAGTCCAACCATTAATCTAACACTGCCAGGTCATCACCAAACCCCGTCCTCAATCCCTGCCCTAATGCTGCTGCCAGACTAGTGCTGATGCAAGCCAGGATGCTGCTAGCCTTCTTGGGCACACTGCTGGGCTCATCTTCAGCCACTGTTGACCAATATCTCCAGGTCCTTTTCCCCTGAGCAGCTTTCCACCCACTCTGCCCCAAGCCCGAAGCAATCATGGGGTTGATGTGACCCAAGACGATCACCACCCATGAGGAAAGCTCAACAACCAGAGGTCTATGGATTACCACCAAGAATGGCATCCCCAGCCCCATCCCAACCCTGGCATGCTCCTCACCTGTCTGCAAGCACAGCCCCTGCACAGCTGCAGGACAGAGAACACGGAACTTGAGCACAGAGCAACCCTGCTCTGCACTGAAACCTCTGCAGCAGGACACAGGTAATACTTCTAATATCTTCATGGATTAGTGTTCCTCTAAAGCACAGCTTATGCCACTGTTTACACATGGTCTTAGCCAGAGTCCCATGCTCAGAGCTGCACTGAGTCCCTCTGCCTGTGGCCATCTGCTTCCACAGACCAGAAAAAACAAAGAGAGACCCAACACCAGGGACTTCTCACAGTTTTCCCACGTCAAACCCCACAAGGAAACTCCTTCCATCACTGTTCATCAACCAGAGTGTGTGGACGTCCCTGGATGAGTGGGATACCAGCACTACAACAAGGAAGGATGCTGGGAGCTGGTGGTCCCTGCACCTGGGAGGACATCCTCACCAGTACATGAATCATAGAATCATTTGGGTTGGAAGGGATGTTTAAGGGTCATCTAGTCCAACTCCCCTCCCAACTCAAGGCATTCTATGATTGTTCTGGTCAGAAGACATCACTGAGAGTATCTCCAACTTGTCCTACCTACCCTTGCCTGTATTTCATGGAGGAAGGAGCCATTCCATGGCAGACCATGCCCTGTTTGCCTGGCTTCCCAAATATTTCCCAACAAGCAGGTTGCATGCAAGAGAAAGACCCAACAGGAGCCTCCCCAGCTCTCCTCTGCCTGCTCCTGCAGGATCTGCAGCCTTGGGGGTCCCAGTCCCCAGCATCACCACAGCTCAGGCACATAAACTATGACGACTGCCAAGAGGCAGGGACTGGCTTAGCACTCCAAGATATCCAGAGGAAATGAAAGCAAAACATTTTGCTAGTGTCCAGGCGAGCTACTCTCTCTCCACTGCAAATATTGGAAGGGATTTGGAACAAAGGTAGTCATTAAACAGTGGTTTTGCAAAGCCCACTGCACTTAAACCACAGGTCAGATCCCTCAGACTGAAGGGGGTTTGGTTTTTTTCTCACAGCAGAGGAAAATAGAAGCCATTTAACTCTCTCTTTAATTTCTCTCCAAGAACTTCAAAGTCCTGCTTATCACCTGCTCATGCATTTGAAGCATTTTTACCGGCATTTACCTACAAATTGCTCCTTTGTTAGATAGAGAAAGGAGAAGAAATCAGCACATCTGGCATCACAGATGACCAGTCCCACAGGTCATCTCCCAGTGGGCAGAGTAGAAGGGAAGAAGAACCTCCCTTGACCTACTGCTCACATTCTTTTTAATGCGCCCCAGGAGACCATTACCCACCTTGGCCACAAAAGCACGTTGCTGGCTCATGGGGAATTTCTTGCCCACTAGCACTCCCAAGTACTGCCCTGGGGAGCTGCTTTTGAGAGGAGAGGGAAAAGGGAAGGAGGGGGAAAAGGGGAGAAGAGGGAAAAGGGGAGGAGAGGGAAAAGAGAAGGAGAGGGAAAAGGGAAGGAGAGGGAAAAGGGAGGAGAGAAGAGGAAAGAAAAAGAGATAAGGAGGGGAAAAGAGAAAAGGAGCCTTTGCCATGTTGGTAATGTGACTATGTTCAAGGTGAACTCATTCCTACCTTTCCTTGAGCACCCGAGGACTTCCTCACTGGAAGCAGTGGAAATGCTGCAAATCCTGGGCTGTGGTTTTAATGAATGTATTTGTAAAGATATTCCTGAATGTCTCCTGCCCTCCTGTTTCTGCAAATGTTGAAGTGGAAAAGAGCAAAACCTTTGGGGTTTTATTTTTTGGGGTTTTTTTTGTCCCATTTCCAGGTGGAATCCCTTCTCCTTGTCCCTAGCTCACACTAGGGCCATGCTGAAGCACTGCAGTGATGCTGACCCCACCAACTCCTGACCTAATCAAAAGACAGTAGTGTATAAAAAAAAAATATAGAGTCATAGAATCATAGAATGGTTAGGGTTGAAAGGGACCTCTGGAGGTCATCTAGTCCAACCCCCCTGCAGTGGGCAGGGACATATATATATATATATATATACCTGGTAAGACACAGTTTCCACAGTAATTCCAGCACAATTTTGCCCACACTGTATTAGAGAAATGAGTTGTAAAGCACATTAACTACAAATATCTCACCAATTGGTTTTACTGCACTGATTGAGTTCAACTAACAGTGGCTCCTGGAGTTGGTGTAAAGGACAAGCTTTGTCACCACCAGCAGAGAGCAAAGCCTGTGCGCCTTACACTGGTTTGGGTGGGAAAGGTTCTTTCAAGGTCATCTAGTCCAACTGCCTGCAGTCAGCAGGGACATCTGCAACTAGAGTAGGTTGCTCAGAGCCTCAGACAACCTGACCCAGAATGGTTCCAGGGGTGGGATGTCTACCACCTTTCTGGTCAACCTGGGACAGGGTCTCACCACCATCACAGTGAAGAACTTCTTCCTTTTATATAGTATACATCTCCTCTTCTATTTTCAAACCATCACCCCTTGTCATGTCACAGGTCCTGCTAAAAAGTCTCTCCCCATCTTCCTTCTAGTCCCTTTAAGTACTGAAGGGCTACAAGAAGGTCTTCCTGAAGCCTTCTTTTCTCCAGGTTGAACAACTCCAACTCCCTTAGCCTGTCCTCCCAGCAGAGAGCTTCCAGTGCAAACAGAGCAACCCTGCAGGTAGAGGGCAGGGGCAGGCAGGGCTCACTTTAAAGTGAGTTTAAAGGTGTTTCAAGCTGCTCTCCTCCCACCATTATCGCATTTCCATCAAAGCTGGCAATCAAACCAGAAACACTCAAACCTCAGTGAGAGCAGACGAAGGAGGAGATGGTTTCTGAGTACTTAATAACCTGTGATGGCATGAGCTCAAAGAATGGACAGATATAGCACTTAGTGATGTAGTGGTGATAGGCTGACCGTTGGACTTGATGGTCTTAGGTCTTTTCCAGCCTTGATGACTCTACGTGCTGAAAGGTGGGCTGGTGTCCTCCACAGCTTTTCTAACACACCACCACCTGAGAAACAAGAGAGAAACTCAGCCAGGCTTTCCAAGTTCTCCTCACCAGAAGCTCAAACAGGCTTTCCAAGTTCTCCTCACCAGGAGACAGATCCAGCCGCAGACTCGTTGGCAGCAGGCAGAGCCCAGCACATCCTCCCCTGCTAAGAGGGAAGAGCTCAGTTAAATCCACACCTCCTGGCTGGTGTTTTTTTCACTTGATGGAGTATTTGTGAAATGCTCCGACCTTGCATATAATGCCTCATGCTATTAAGTAGGAGATCTGAAGTGCTTAAACTAATTATGCCTATTTTGTAAGATTAATTATAATTAATAATTTAACATATTTTATCATTGAAGTCAGTATCCGTTCTGATCTTTAACTTTAGAGAGCACACTGTATACCTACCACATAATTAGGGCTTATGTATCACATAATTAGGGCTAAATACTAGGAAATCAGGCTAATTAGACCAAATCAAACTGAATTATTTAAGCTTTTTTTATATATATTTTAGATGCAGAATATTTAGTAATTAAATCCTGATTTCATTTTCTTCTCCTTGTCCCTGTTGTAATGAAGCATTATCGAAGTGTTTGTCACAGGATGGGGATGGGCTAGGGAGTGGGTAGAGGAGGCAGCCAGGGAAGCAGCAGCACTTCCTGAAGGATTTCAGGGTAGTTGAGCCATGGGAACGTCCCACACGCACCCCAAGGCTTTCCCCAGCATCAGTGTCCTCCTTGGGGAATTCTTGAGTGTCAGTCTGTGGCTGGGGAGAAGCCATCCCTCAGGGTGCTGGGAATAACCTGCAGCATCCCTGAAGGTGCTGGGGACATCTCCCAGCTTAGCATCCCTCA
This sequence comes from Bucco capensis, assembly GCA_013396975.1. Taxonomy (NCBI): domain Eukaryota; kingdom Metazoa; phylum Chordata; class Aves; order Piciformes; family Bucconidae; genus Bucco; species Bucco capensis. Next base: position 52,451 of record VWZO01006437.1, on the reverse strand, counting down.
GGGTACTGGGGATAACTCACTCATCCCTCAGGGTGCTGGGGATAGCCTGCAGCATCCTTAAGGGTGTTGTGGGTAACTCCCAGTTCAGCGTTCCTCTGGGTGCTGGGGATAGACTGCAACATTCCTAAGGGTGCTGGGGATAACTCCCAGCACAGCATCACCAAGGGTGCTCGGGATAACTCCTATCTCAGCATCCCTCAGGATAACTCCCACCTCAGCATCCCTCAGGGTGCTGGAGGTAACTCACTGATCCCTCAGGGTGCTGGGGATAACTCCCAATATGGCATCCCTCAGGGTGCTGGGGATGCCTTGCATCCCAGCAGCCTACACCACACCACAGATCCCCTCTGATCCTTAAAACTCCTTGTAATACCTGGATAATGACACCTAGAGCTGCAAACCCTTCCTGGCAATGCTCCAAAGCTTCCCTGGTGGAAAGTGTTTAGGGCAGACTCTGTTGTTCCACAGGCATAAAGCATCATGGAATAAAGTCTTTCGAATAAAGCATGTTACTGCCAAAAAAAGCAGAGAACATTAGGGAACAATAACAGGGCTGAAGGCAAACTCCTCAGCCTTGGGAAGCACCTGCCCTAAGCCAGACTCAGCACATTTGTAGCTCATTTCAGATATGCATTTACAGCCATAAAAACTTCTGCTTTTCTATAGAGGTTAATTCACTTCATTATAATTCATCCAAACAGACAATAAAGCTTAGTTAGGGGTTTATCATCCTTCCCTGCCAGATGATCTACACCCTGTGTTTGCTTCTAAGGCTGCACCATGGGCTAGCGTTGCATCCAGCTCAGGAAATCCAGGATGTGGGCATAAGAATGGGGCAATGACATCCTGGCATCACACTCAGAAGAATGGCTTCTAAGTGATCTTTCATGGCAGAGCTTCAGTCATAGGTAAGGGCGGGGGGAGGTGGGGAGAAAGATAAAGGGCTAGTTTCTACCAACTGATTTGAACAGAAAATACATCAATAGGCAGGAAAGCCAGGAAAACCTTAACAGGCCAATGAGGAAATGGCTGTGGAATAAGGAAGGTTTCACAGCATCACAGTATGTTAGGGACCTCTGGAGATCATCTAGTCCAACCCCCCTGCCAGAACAGAAGAACCTAGAGATATTGCACAGGATGGTGTATAGCTGGGTTGGAATCTCTCCAGATATGGAGACTCCAGCACCTCCCTGGGCAGCCTGGGCCAGTGCTCCACCACCCTCAAAGTAAAAAAGTTCCTCCTCAAGTTCAGATGGGACTTGCTGGGTACTAGTCCATGCCCATTGCCTCTAGTTCTGTCCCTGGGCACCACAGAACAAAGCCTGGCCCCAGCCTCCTGATATAAGTACTTAAAGGGTGAGTAAGTATTGATAAGATTTTGATAAGAAGGTTTGGGGGTGGCAGAGGGAGTTGTGCATCCTGAATCCCAACAGCAGGCATCACCCAGGCTCCCACAACACCACAGCTTAGGCAGGTACCCACACCCAAACCCATAAATATTGAAAGATTAATGCACCTCCAGTGCTAGCAACTGAAAAATATTTCTTCCCTCAAGGTAAATGTTAAGGGAATCCATGTGAGATCAAAGGGCCATGGAATTGCAAACAATCCCATGGGAGGCAGTGGATCTCCTCCTGTGCCTGTGGCATTCACTGCTGCTACCTGAGCCTGCGCTCAGTCAAATCAACAAAAGGAATCCCGTGGACTTCAAGGAGCTTAGAGGGAGCCTGCGGTTCCCTCGTGTTTCGGCTGGGAAAATCAGTGTTCCTTTTGTTTAAAGTGCTTAAGATAAGATTTGCACACTTTGCCTGTTTCGCCTTGACTCAGGAGAAGTTGGTTTCAGGGTCGGATAGCTGAACACTTGCACCATGATGAACATCGGAGAGGGAGGAAGGTGGAAAGCTGGTGGAACCAAAGGAGTAAGGAGCTCCCACACCAAGACAGCTGAGGGGAAATCTCCACTGAGGTCACCTCAGGTGGTAAAGATCTTTGGGGAAAGTAGCAAACAAATATTTCGCTTTAAAGAAAGGGCAGGGAAATGTGGTCTATCTCCTTGCTCCACAAGTGCAGCATCTCCAGCAGCATCCCAGAGGCAGAAGCCAGCTGTTTGGTCCACCCTGGCCCAGGCTGCCCACGGAGGTGCTGGAGTCTCCATCTCTGGAGATCTTCAACACCCAACTAGACACCATCCTGTGCAACCTGCTCTAGGTTCTCCTGCTCTGGCACAGGAGTTGGATTAGATGATCTCCAGAGGTCCCTTCCCTAATATTCTGTGATCCAGCCTGCTGGAGTTCCATTTGCAGCTGATAAAAACTGGGAATCTGGGAATCAGGATGATGGGCGTGATGGCAGACTTTAGAGCTTCATGAATCATTCAACTTCATTTTACCACAGTCTGTTAGGGTGCTTGTTAAAGAGGTTTTTTTACCTGACCTTGCTTCCTCCAACACAAGCTCCATGTCCATGCCAATCCTGGGTTTGATTTATCCCAGAAGAGAATGCTCCTGGTTTTTCTCACATTGCAAACGTCGCCATTTGGTGGGAAAAAAACAAGGAGCTCAGAGAACAAATAAACAATTAATACCCATTGATTTCCTGGATTTCTCTTTCTCCCTGAGCCCTGCAGACAATATCTGCAGCCTACAACTCCTGAAATTCAGCTATTTTGATTTTTCTAAGCAGCATTTCCTCAATCATTATTTTATTTGTAATTTATTCTACCTTTCAAATTGGCCTGGAGTCATCCTCTCTCAGGATCAGCTACACAAAAGTTGGTTTAAAAGTCAATTTTCATTTACTCTTATGAAAAGAAAAGGGCCTTTTCCCCCATGTTTTTTTCTAATCACTGGCTTTGATTTGACACAGATCTAGGCAAAAACCACAATTTCAGCTTAAAAGAAGAATTCTTTAGTAAACCTTAGATCGAGGAGGACAGGAAGCTGCTGGTGAAATTGCAACACTTAATCACAGAATCCTTCGGAAGGGACCTCTGGAGGTCATCTAGACCAACCCCCTTGCAGTGGGCAGGGACATCCCCAACTAGATCAGGTTGCCCAGAGCCCTGTCAAGCCTCGCCTTGAATGTCTCCAAGGATGGGGCCTCAACTACCTCCCTGGGCAACCTGTTCCAGTGTTTCACCACCCTCGTGGTAAGGAAGTTTTTCCTAGTATCAAGTCTAAATCGACTCATCTCCAATTTAAAACCATTGCCCCTTGTCCTTTCACTACAGGCCTTTGCAAACACGCCCTCTCCAGCCTTCTTGTAAGTTCCCTTTAGGTACTGGAAAGTCACTAGTAGGTCCCCCCAAAGCCTTCTCTTCTCCAGGCTGAACAATCCCAGCTCCCTCAACCTGTCTTCACAGGAGAGGTGTTCCAGCCCCTTGATCATTTTCGTGGCTCTCCTCTGGACCCGCTCCATCAGGTCCATGTCCTTTCTGTATTGAGGGCTCCAGAACTGGACACAGTATTCCAGATGAGGTCTCAGCAGAGCAGAGTAAAGTGGCAGAATCACCTCTCTGGATCTGTTGGTCACGCTTCTTTTGATGCAGCCCAGGATNCTCTGATCACCTCCCTCTCCTCCATGTGTCTTATCAGACCTTCTAGGAGAATCTGATCCATGATTTTCCCAGGCACAGAGGTGAGGCTAACAGGTTGGTAGTTCCCAGGGTCCTCCTTTACACCCTTTTTGAAAATGGGTGGAACATGCCCCTTGTTCCAGTCACTAGGGACTTCACCTGACTGCCAGGATTTCTCGAATATTATTGAGAGTGGCTTGGCGACTACATCAGCCAATTCTTTTACGACTCTGGGGTGCATCTCATCAGGTCCCATAGACTTATGTATGTTTAGGTTCCTCAGGAGGTCATGAACCTGACTTTCACATACAGTGGAAGGGACTTCACTGCCCTGGTCCCCACCTCGTGTTTTTTTTAACTTGGGAGGTGTTGGGAGAGAGGTTGCCAGTGAAGATGGAAGAAAAAAGTTGTTGAGAACCTCAGCCTTCTCCTCATCTGTTATTAGTTTTCCACTCTTACTCATCAGTGGGGGAATGTTTTCTTTGACCTCCCTTTTTTCATTGATGTATCTGTAGACTCCCTTTGCGTTCTTCTTTGCATCCTTTGCTAAATTGAGCTCTAGCCATGCTTTAGCCTTCCTGACCTCATCTCTGCACCATCAGGCAGCATCTTTATACTCTTCGCAAGATCTCTGCGCTTGCTTCCACTGCCTGTGTAGTCCCATCTTGGTTTTTAATTTAACCAGCAGGTCTTGACTCAGCCATGCTTGTTTCTTCCCTTTCTTCCCAGATTTCTTACACCTGGGGATCGAGAGCTCTTGTGCTCTATGGAAAGTGTCCTTAAAGAGCTGCCAGCACTGTTCTGCTTTCTTGTCCTTGAGGACCGTTTCCCAGGGTATCCTGCTGAGTAACTCTTTAAGGAGTTGGAATTTTGCTTTTCTGGACTGACTACGCTTCTTGGCTGATTAGTGACCCTCAGGACTGTGAATTCCACCAGTGCATGATCACTGTAGCCCAGGGAGCCTCCAGTCTTGAGATCCCTGATGAGCTCGCCTGCATGGGTGACCAGTAGATCAAGTATTGCAGCCCACCCCGGATAGGGGTGTCTATTTCTTGTGTTAGAAAGTTTTCATCCAGACTCTCCAGGAACCTTCTGGATTGCCTACTGCTTGCTGTGTTGTTTTCCAGCAAATGTCAGGGTGGTTGAAGTCCCCCAGCAGGACAAGAGCCTGTGAGCCTGATGTCTCCTGTAGCTGGAGTAGGAATGCTTCATCAGCAGAGTCGTCTTGATCCGGAGGCCTGTAGTAGGCTCCAACCACAAGGTTTCCCTTGTTACCTTGATCTTAAATTCCTACCCATAAGACTTCAACTTGCCCTTGGGTATTCTTTAGGGACAACTCTTCACATTCAATACATTCTTTAACATAGAGGACAACACCTCCACTCCTCCTGTCCTTTCTGAACAGCTTAATTGTGATTTGGGCTGTTAATGTCATCAATGACTATCAGATGGGGATGCTTTAGATGGAAATATCCCCAATTCACACACTGTTATGCAAAATATGTAACTCACTTGATGTGAATAAAATTCCGCAATTAACAATCATGGAAGAACTGGGAAAGACCAACATAACTTTGAGTTTTTAATTAACTAGGCCCCTCAGAAAACAGAATTAAAGTTGTCAGATGTAAGGCATCTTGCAGTGATTCCCTCAAGGAGAGCATCTCTGCAGCTTCACCTGCAGCACAACCACCAAGAACCAATCTCCCATTCTTCCGAAACAAAGGCATCAGGTGGCATTGAAATGCAGGTGGCAAACCATTTTATTAGTGCACCTATTTAAAGCTATTAGAAATATAATCAGGAAAAAAAAATCAAATAAAAGACACTTAAGGCAGGTTCTACCTCCAGCAACATTGTTCTTATCACTCTGCCATTTTTACAGCAAATTACAAACCCTGCTTCAATGGTGGAGGGTTTGTTTCTGACTGATAGGTGAACTCAGGTAATTAAGTTGTTAACAGAGTACTCCAGTGGTCAGCATGGCTATATATCTTTGTCTTATCACTGCTTCTCCTCCCTGCTCCCACAGATCTCAGGGGAAGCAGATGAATAGCACTTGACACTGCCCAGCCAGCCAGCCAAGTGATTAGAGCCATTCTTCTGCCACAGGTACACACAATTATGGACTTTGCTCAGCTCCAGCCACTTCCAGGGGCTGGGAGACTTGGAAACTTTATTGTTTGAAGTGTTCTTGCAGCTCAGGAAAACTACAACCAACCTTCCTCAGAACTTCCCCCATGGTTGTATCACCCTCACCCTGGAAAGGATTTTTAGTTCATTGAGGAGGGAAATACTTAATCCTCTCTGCCACAACTAATTAAAGTGTTGAGGAGCACGCCTATGTCCAAAGCACCACATCCAAACCCTGCACAACAGGACCACCTTCCCTTATCAGCTTTGCCTCCAGTACTGAGGTCTGGTGGCCACGTGGATGCTTGAGGATGCCCAGAGCCAGAAGGTAGTCCAAGGGCACACCACCACTGCCCCACCACCTGCTTCATCACCTCATCATCTGCCTAACCATCCCATCAACTACTTCATCACTCCATTAACTGCCCCATCATCTCACCACCTGCTCCATCACTCTATCACCTGCCTTATCATCCCATTACTTACTCCACCACTCCATCAACTACCCTATCATCCCATCACTCTCTCCATCGCTCACTCCATCACTCCCTTCACCACTCCATAAACTACTCCACCATCCCATCACCTGCCCCTCCACTCCATCACCCACCCCATCACCTTTCCCACCATCCCACCATCTGTCTCACCACTCCCTCACCCCATCATGTGCCCCTCCACCCCATCACTTGTCCCATCAGTCAGGCCCTGAAGAACCCATCAACTAAGAGCCACCAAGCCAGACCTTGGCCGCCTCACCTCATCCCAAGGCTAGCCCGGATTTCATCTCTCTAGACAACCCCCAGCCGAAGGATGGTTTACTTCTCACCTTGCCCTAATTATCATAACTTCAGGCAAATACCAATCCAGTTAATTTACCACTGGGTTCAATCAATAAATAGCAAAATACAGAGGCAGGTTTATGTATCTATAGAAAGAAATAACCTGGATTGCAGTTCTCCAGGGAAAAGAGTCAATATCCAGGTAATATAGATGCAATATAGATTCCTTTCCTCCTCTCTGAAACATCAGAGCTCACCAGGTTGTTTGGCACTTTTTCTACATTAAAAAACAACAAAACCCAATATAAACAGATGGAACTATAGGAGATCCTTAACCAAGCAGCTTACTCTACCTCCAGCCATTAGAGGGATGATTACAGATGCCAGAGCTGTGTTAATGACACAAAATAGACCTTTTTTTTTTTTCTTCTAAGATAGTTGCAGTCATTTCTTTTCCCATTTAACCTCCCTCCACACTGAGCTCTGCCTGCACTGAGCATCACCACAGCCAGGCACCTAATAGAGTTCCACTTCATTGCCCCAAAATGATTACAAACTAAATATCCTCAGTTTAGAAGAAGAATAGGTGGGGTTTCTCCTCCCCCCTCCCCCTGAAAAAGTAAACCACCAGGTTGTCCCTGCAATATGTCATCAATAATGGGTTTGATGTTGTGACTGGGCTACGAAAATATTTCTTGTTTGGAGGTTTTTTTGACTGTTTTTCCTTTCACACAGACAATTTGGTGGTAGAGGGGAAAAGAAAATAGAAAACACAAATCCCACCCCGCTCTTCATATTTGTTAACCAATTCAATAGGATCTGGTGCTTCTCTTTTAAACTTCTGAGCACAGGAAACAGTTCAAAAGGAGAAGGAAGCTCCTGCTCTTGGTAAGAAGCATGGCTCTCTTCCTCCAGAGCTTTCCAGAAGAGCACAAGCACACAGAGGCTAGGCAAGAAGGATTAAAGGAAATCCTCTCCACCACGCATTTGCTCCTTCTCACGAGCAGACTGGACTGTTCTTTCTAACAAATATGTAATTATTAGCATATAAATTTAACACCTAGCTAGGCTATAAGGATAATTTCTTTCCTTATTCCCTTTACTTGCTTAATATAGAAAGTTATTTCTCTGCCAATAGTTTTATGGGGGTTTTTGTTGTTGTTGAATGTTATTTACTCCTCAAAATATAATCAGCTTTCAGATACCTTAGATTTTCATTTCTTATATCTCTTAAGCCACTAAACCATGTCCCCAAGCACCATATCTACATGATTTTTGAACACTTCCAGGGATGGTGACTCCACCACTGCCCTGGGCAGCCTGGGCTAGGCCTTGACAGCACTTCTGGGGAAGAAATTGTTCCTAATACTAATCTGCACACAAAAAAAGTTCCACCTAGCTGAAGTTTGGAAGAACTGGGACCATAAGCAGCAGACTGTTTTCTCTGGATATTTGCCCTTTTCTTCCAGGAAAACAGTTGTTAGGTGGTGAAATCTGGAAGAACATCTCCCTCTTTTCCATGGTCTGTGTGAGATAATTGGAGTTTTGCTGGGTTTTAAACTGCTGTGCTTGAAGCAGGTCAGTCTGCTCACAGGGTTACCCTAAACATTAACTGAGAAGAAGCCAAAATAAGGTGGAAGATTATAGTTTTGTGGAGAGCAGATAATCCTAAAGGAAGGAAAGAAAAAGGATCAAGAACCAGGAAAAGCCCTGGATTTCCAGCACCAGAGAATTCCACCTTACATTCCCAGCTGCTAATCAACAGAATCATTGCTGCACAGAAGCAATCTTGTGGTCTCTGCTCTATCACTACAGAGGGCAGCAACAGACAAGAGAGCTCTTTAGCATTACAGAGGAGACGTTAAACAATCCCAAGTAAACAAGGGAGCTGGCGGAAGCCCTGGATCTTTGTTGGAGCCTTAGGATGCTGAGAGGGAGGTGGGTCTGGAAAGCCTTAGGGAAGCCTGGGCTGCTAAATAAGTTGAGTTAGACTTCTAACAATGATTATTTTCTGTCTTCTGTCTAATCTATCAAACCCAGATATTAAACATCAACATAAATCATGAACCATAACATCTAAGCTGGACCATGCAGCAGCAAGTTAAATGCATTTTATGTTTTCTTTCCCACATTTTTGCCTGCTTTCTGTCAAACACCAGTTGCTTTGTTTCCTGTCACATGTCTTGGTAGATGAAGGAGCCAAAAGCCAAGCAGCTAGGACGTGTGTCCTCCCTGGAGACCATGTGTCATAAAGCACAACCTAAAGACACTTACTGTAGAGATATAAAAGATTGACTGGGGAGAAAGTTGAATATATTTAGAAGACTTTATATATAAAACCCCCTATATATATATATATATAGGGGTTTTTTGGTAGTAAAAGAGTGTTGGAGGCAGGGGTGAGGTACCTGGCACAGTGGTCATCTCCTCCAGCAGATGCAAAGGTCTTGTGATCAAAACGACTAACAACACAGAGCCAGTTCAAAGGAGCTAATGGAATAATTAGTCACCCCCAAAAAAGACTAAAAGACTGAAGAATTGATGATGTCATAAAAAGCAGAGCTCCTTCAATTGGGGGAGAAAATCAAAATGACACGAAGATAGTAAATATTCAGAACTCACCTCATTGACGTGTAATGTGCCGTTAAATGATGTCAAATTAAAGGGGAAATTACATCTGTAAGAGGCAGGGAGAATAAAGGGAGGACATTTTAAAGATGCACAGTCCTTCAAATGAAAACCCTGCTCATATATCAGGGCTGATCACTGCCTGGCTGAAGAAACCATGAAAGGAGAATAAAATAAAATATGGGAAAGAAAACAGAGGGGGGAAAAAAACATCTCAATTTGAAGGCAGCGGTGGGAGGCTGTGGAGTTCAGAGGCAGGGTGGCTCCTCCTCAGCCTGTCTGTGTCAGGCTGCTCCCAGCCAAGGTGATGCCCAGGACCTGCTGATTTCATTGCTTCAACCCTATTAAAGATGCTCCTAATTTATTGCAACATCTCCAGCAGTCAGGTTGGAGGAGTAACCTCCATGTGGGAAATTACCCTGAAGAGGGAAAAGGACTTTGCTTGAGCAGTGCCTTGGTCTCTTCTGAATCATATTGCAATGAACGCGGTGCAGATGTGCAGATGGCATGTCTGAGTCCAGTCTTCTGGAGTAGAAAAAGCTGTTATGGGCACCCTCAATTATGATGCTTGAGCTAGACAGGCTGAGTAGAGAGAGAGGAACCTCATGAAGTTCAACAAGGAAAAGTGTAGAGTCCTGCACCTGGAGAGGAACAATCCCATGGAGCAGGACAGGTCAGGGGTTGAGCCTGCTGGAAAGCAGCTCCTCAGAGAAGGACCTCGGAGGGCTGGTGACCAGCTGATTTTAAGCATATTAGTCAGTGGAGGAAAAAGTTCGCCAAGAGCCAGCAATGTGCTCTCACGGCCAAGCCCAATGGTCTCCTGGAGTGCACACAGAAGAATGTTACTAGCAGATCAAGGGAGGTTCTCCTCACCCTCTACTCTGTCCTAGGGAGGACACATCTGTAGTAGTGCTGGTTCAGTTCTGGCCTCCCCAGGCCAAGAGAGACAAGGAACTGCTGGAGAGTCCAGCAGAGGCTAGGAAGATGCTGAGGGCACTGGAGCCTCTCTGGCAGGAGGAAAGGCTGAGAGTCGTGGAGATGCTTAGCCTGGAGAAGAGCAGAGCCAGAGGGGATCTGCTCAGTGCTGAGCAAGAGCTCAAAGATACAGGGGGCAAGAGGCTGGAGCCAGACTCTGCTCAGTGGTGCCCAGGGACAGGCCAAGGGGTAGTGGGCACAAACTGGAATTCAGGAGGTTGCATCTGACCAGGCAGAAAGCAATATTGTGGCAATTAATTTGCCTATATTATGCTATTTTTTTCCAAGTGAGCTTGCAAAGAAGTTCCCCCCATCTTCTCCCCCTTCCCTCCATGCCTTATCTGAATCTTCTGCTCCCAAGCTAGCATTTAAAACTCCCCAAAACACCTGCATAATAAAGGGCAAGAGATACTCTGCACATAGATATATGTACATATCTTTTTCCATCCCTCCTGGCCCTCTCCATCTCAGAAGTGTCTGAGGTGCTAAAAACACATCACATGTAACCAAGGAGCTGGAGACTATCAGCATTATCTCAGCAGCTCTGTCTGGAGATAAGATGGGCTGATATGATTGCTGTTGTGATAACAGGCACTGACTTCACTTCCCAGCACTGCTGCCAAGCTGGTTATGGCGTTCCCTAATCATCTGACCTTTGCCACAGGAGATTATTGCCCTTTCAACCGATTTAGGGCATCTCAGACATGAGCCAGCAGACATTCACCCACCTGGTGATGTTGACCATGTAGTTAGTTTTGGATGAATACAAATTTATCCTCCAATGATGCTCAGAGCAGAGCCCATTCCTGCAGGTGATAGTCTTAGTTAGCATGGGAACGACCTTTCAGATCATTAAGTCCAACCATAAATGAAGAGCTAAAAACAGGTACTAGTGGAACCCCTCTAAAGCCAGATATTTCCTGACAATTCCCCACTTAGAATCACACATTTGGACCTCTGAGTTGCTTTAACAAAAGCCAAAATATTAATGTTGTTGCATCAATTAAGGAAACACTTTGCTTTTTGAATGTAAATGTTGTCTCTCAGCAATCATTCAGTAGTTCAGAGACAATACAAACTCACAATTTTAGTTTTAGAAACATAGAATCCCATATATATGATTCTATGATCCCATGGTTTCAGGTGGGAAAGCCCATTTTGGGTAGGAAAGGCCCATTTTAGGTGGGGAAAGTCTGTTTTGGGTGGTCAAAGCCCATTATGGGTGGGAAAAGCCAAGCCCAGGACAGCCCAGGACCCCCAGCCCTACCCACATGGCCCCCAGCATGCTGGTAGCACAATGTGCTGGTTTCTGGTGGGAAGAGGGGGAATATTTTCTTGCTGTAATTTGTATAATCCCAGCCTAGAGCTGGGTGTTATTTCCAAAGCGGAGTTGCCTAAGCCCTAGGAGCAAATAAAAAGTATTCTGAGGTCTTTATTTGTGCACTGGCATTTCCACTCTGACTGGAGAGATCTGCTGATTGCACTCACATTGTCTCTACAACTATTACCAACATCAGATGTTATCCTTTTGCTGGGGAGAGTTTGAAATTCAGATTCCTCTTCTTTTCCTTTTCCTCATTGACTTTTAACATGCCACAAGCACACAGATGAAATGGGTTTCCCAAAACAAAGGAATTTATCAGGGAGCACACTGCACCCTGAAATCTGTCTGACACAAGAATCTTTGACCCAGAAGGAGGTTTGTCAGGGCTGAGTATCCAAGATATCACAAGTCCACACAGCTAAATAACTTGGGAAGTATTACACATTATAGCATTGCAAAGTCAATACATTTAAATGTAATAAATGGCAGACAATGAACAGAAAGCTCAAGGAATTTTCACCTACACCTTTGCTACGGCTGGAAGGCAACCTGATGAAGTCTACAGAAATCTATAGAGTCTGAAAATCAGCTCCAGGGATCAGAATAAGGTGTGGAAACCAAAGACACCTTTGATTTCAGGGAACACTGCTCCAGCACAAACCCTTAAGCTCCAGAAACCAACCTGAACTGGAAGAGTTTCGAATGGAAAGGCAAAATTCCATGGTGTGTTTTTGGCAGCCAATGCTGCAGGTCAGCTTCTCACATCTCAGCTTCACCAAGAACATCAGACGCTGGACAGAGTAAGTGCATTGACTCTACTCTCCAATACTGAAGGGGTAATCCACTGTGTTAGCTGTGCATGTAATGCCTAGTTTTATCATTTTATACACATTTACTTCCCTAACTGTTGCTTATTCTTTCTCATAGTACAGGAAAACTACTGGAGTAGAAGACAAAGTCCTGCAGTAGAGCTGATTTCCAACCTGTAGTGGTGGAATCCATGAACTACTTGTGAAGTAGGTGGCAATTTGCACCCCCACAGCATTTCTTGCACAGTCTTCCCTGGACCATCACTGAGCACAGGCTTCCCATGGAAATGATGTTGTTTGCTGCCTTCCCTCGGAACACAGAGCCAGCCGCAGCTTGCAATTGGGATTCAGTGCAAGCTAAGCCTTGGAAGCGTGAGGTGGGAAAGCTGTATCTCATTTCTCCTTGCCAGGTGCTAAGAAGCTGGCTTAGGATTGAGAAAAAACTCTCAGGCTTTGTCCCCATTTCAGCCTTTGGAAGAGGAAGCTGAACTTTGGTCTAGCTCCAAGAGTTTAGAAGAATGGAAAGGGAGTTTTCCAGGAGGCATTGAGATGAGGCTAAAAGCATGGTCAAAGAGCTGGATGTGAGTGTGCTGTGTGATGGCATGGAGAAGAAACATTGGAGAGCAATATTTAGGTCAAGAAAGGCAGGTCCTAACCAACCTGATCAGTGTGAAAGGAAATTCTGCAGGAAAGTAGGAAAAAAATGAAGATTATCATATTTGAATGAAAAGGGAAAAAACTAAAAGGGTCTGATAAGGCAGAAAGTGCTGCACAGAAGTGAGGATGGTGGTTGATGAGGAGACAGCAATGCTGGATCTTCTCTCACATTGTCCATCACCAGGACACGTGAGAAGGGCCAGAATATACTGGAGCAGTTCAGTCAGAGAAATGGGGTAAAGAAAAGGCTAACAGCAATTAATGGTTTGCCTTCACCACTTAGGCAGTAAGAGTGTGAAAATAAAATAGATGGATGTGAATTTGGAGAGGTTCACTGTGGGATGATGACCTTCTCCATCAAGATCTAATCCACGTGAGCTCTCTAGCGCTGAGCTGGATCCTCTAAAACCCATTTCCCTGGAAGCAAGAGCCCACCAGGTTCATTGGAAGAGCAGAGACTACCTCCAGTCTCCCACACTTCAAGATGCGTGCCTTTGTGTGACCATGATTATGGAGATAGTCATGTCAAATAAAATGCTCCTCACAGAAGCCCAAAATAAATCTCAGAGCACAAGCCAGGGCGATTTCTACTTCTGACAATGACACGATTATCACACAAACTGCCAGCAGAGTGGCAAATGTACAGTGACATCATTAATATTCCCAACAAGGGAAGCACACGAATGTCACAGACCAGAGCATTAATATCACTGTGCAAAATAATGCACCATACAGTTTAATTAAAGTATGCAAAGTGGGTTTGTTTATGGAAAGCAGGACAGGGAGCAGAGGCATCGTTCACTGCTGCAGAATAACTGCTTTGAGGACACAGCCACTCCTGCTACGTAAGAGACCTGGCATCCTGAGGACTTCCTGCTTTCCCTAACATCTGGAGAATATCCCTCCACCAGAGAGAAGTGAATCCCATGCCAGTGCAAACCATCCTTGTGTTTTTACACTGAAAAAACCTTTGAGGACACAGCCACTCCTGCTATGTAAGAGACCTGGCATCCTGAGGTCTTCCTGCTTTCCCTAACATCTGGAGAATATCCCTCCACCAGAGAGAAGTGAATCCCATGCCAGTGCAAACCATCCTTGTGTTTTCACACTGAAAAAACCCAACTAGATTCTAAGTAGTCTAAGAAGCTGATTTTCAGGCATTACTTTTTGACCTCTAAAGGTTCCCTTCCAACTCCAACCTTTCTCTGATTCTAACATTTTGACATGACACGTCACCACCAAAGCACTGATTTGCAGGGGCTGGGTGAGGAGGGACAAAAGCAGGAAGAAGCTTTTGTTTGTTTTCCTTTATTGAAGGCAAAAAGACTTCCCTTTCCCTTTGTGTCACTCCACCATCGTTTAATATCTTCACCAAGGCTTGATGTAAGAACAAAACTGGAGTGCAACCTGGTGTGCAGGGAGCCTCTGCAAACCTCCCTTCATGGGTGACTGGGTCTTTTCATCACCAAAAGGGTTGTCAAGGCCTGGCCCAGGCTGCCCAGGGCAGGGGTGGAGACACCATCCCTGGAGGGATTGAAAAGGCATGGGGATGTGGTGCTGAGGGACATGGTTTAGTGGTAACATGGCAGTGCTGGTTTATATAAGGATGGAGATGACTTGAACTGGAGGCAGATACCTTGCTTGCTTCTGCACTGCCAGCTCAGGAGCACCCTTTAATACCTCCTCAGATAAAATACTGCTCACTGGAGTCGTAAATTGAAGCCAGCTACTGGACTAGAATTAAACCATTAACTGGTAAATCAGCTGCTAAGTAGCCCGTATTCCTTTTAATCCTGGACCCTTAATGCCAGATTTAAACACTAATACAGGTCCTGACAAAAGCTTAGTCAAAATCTTGGAGTGCCCAGAGAGGCTTGGAGCTGGCTCTGACCTGCTGCTTCCCAAAGTTTATCTGGGAGTGAGAGGAATTGAATCGAGCTCCCAACAAAGGCTGCAACAAGAGACAGTTGTTGGCTCTCTGCAGCACGTGTTGCATGTGAAATGGTTCATCAAATGCTGTGTCACAGCCTGGGGAAAGTCTCTTACAAAGGGATCCTTCCTCCTTTCCTTGGATGTTTTTTATTCTTGGGATTTTTGGTGGGGGTTTTTTTGGTTGTTTTTTCTTAGCAGCAAAGGATGTCTGGATGCATCTAGACTTCCCCTGAATCACCTTCCTTTTCTGAAGCTACACCTCTTTTAATACAAATATTCAACCTAAACAGTTATTATCTAGAGTAGCAGTCACTAAATTTCAGTAAATAATATATTTAGGCATCCTTTCACCAAATTTCAGCAAATAATACATTTGGGCATCCTAACACCTTTCCTTTCACACTGAGCAGGTTGGTTGGGACCTGCTTTTATTTACCCAAATATTGCTCTCCATGTAATCATGCAGCGCTTGAGGACTCCCCAAATTGTCCCAAGCAAATTTATCCAGAACCTGTTGGAAGACAAAATAATAGATGAGTAAATAATCCTAGTGACTGCTCTAGAAAAGTAAGGTGTTATTGTAACCTGCCTTGTATGCTCCTTGTAAAATGCTTTAAATGATGATTTTAAATGATGATGTTAGATTAGGTTTTTTGCAGCTTAATATATTGTAATAGAATATAATTGCTAAATGCAAATGAGATCCTGTACAGCTTTTCTGTGGAGTTGCTCCTGAAAGCCAAGCATTTTACATATTACAGTGAAGTGGGTGTTATTAAGAAACAAATGATAATGAAGCTTAATTTAGTTGGGAGATAAGATAGAATAGCCTTATCAGGGCTGACAACGCAGGGAGGGATCTTATCCAGATATTACACCAAATGCTCTGCAGCTCAAGTACCTCCAGCACAGGCCTGGGCAGGCAGCAGCACCTCACCTGCCAGACCCACCTCTGATCTCATCACCTTCAAGTCAAGGAATGCTCTGAAGTCATCAGTTTGGCCCCAAACACCCTCCCTGCTCCTGACTGGCAAGTACTCTTTCCCAAATAACAGCCACAAAGCTGCTTAGCATCCCAGCCCCACGCTCCTGGAGCCAACTTGGGGCACAAATCACATCCTGACCGTGGCACTGGATCAAACTCAGAGCTGGAGGCAACACAAGGGTTAAAGACCACTGAACCAGTCGCCTTGGAGGTGCTCACCATGGATATTATGGATAACATTGATTTTGCTGCCCATGGAACTAGGACCCAACCCAAATCGGCTGCTTTTCCCCTCTTCATTTTCACCAGCAAGTCACAAAACCAAGTTACTGTTAGATGGGTGGAAGGGACACACTCCTTAAATAATATATTGGGTGTAAATCATCTTTCAAGTTGTAAGTTTAAAAAGACCTTAAAATGCCTTTTTTTCCCAGCATTTTCTGAGCAGTGCTGCCTCCTCCACACAGAGCTG
>VWZO01006437.1:16500-27078 GCA_013396975.1 Bucco capensis | reverse complement strand
CCCCCCCCTCAGAAATCAAAGTTTACTCCAATCTCATTGCTTTTTCTCACTAAAACCATCCAGGAATATACCTGGGATTCTGTGGAGATTATTTTAAGAGCCTTATTATTTATGTCACTGCTTTCTCCACACAGAGCCCAACACCTCAGAGCCTGATCCTGCATTCTCATGCGTTCCAGACTCAAGAGAGACCAGAATTTTGTTTGCATAGAGTAAAATACTAAACACAAAACTACTCTATTTTCAGAAAAATATATTTATCTGGGAGTTTTTACTCTCCATATTTTGTTTATACTCAAAAATATCCTTTTTTTATTGTTTTAATAGCCTGAACCAAATAATTTCTCATTTCTACAGGCTTCACTTCCCTTCCCTCCCAGCGAATAAATTGCAACTTATTTCCATGAAATCCACAGATGACACAGATCTTTATTTTGCATAAAGGCATAGAGAAGTGTCTAATACCTTCAATATTCCCCAGCTAAGTGGACATTTGCATCGGGGCTGGGGCGGGAGCAGGAGCTGCAGCCCTCCCGCGGTGACAGCTGTCCGGAGGGATGACATCTGACAGCTGTGACAGTGCTGACGGGAGCCTGGGATGGCTCCCGCATCCCTGATCCAATTAGGGCATAGATCCCTCTGACAAGGCCGGCATTCCGCTCCCTCTCGTGCCGCCGGGGAGGACACTATTGATCTCTTGTCAGGAAGACCTACACCTACCTCCTCCTCCCTCCATCTCGCTGGGGTGAACTTGGAGGAGAGGGAGCAGCCCTGGGAAGTGAGCAGGGTGGCTAGGGTTTTGGGGTGCTGGGGTGAGGTTCAGGTGGAAAGGGGGTGGAGGCGCACAAGGATAAGTGTTCCCGAGGTGTGGTGGCCACGGGGACAGCCTGGTGGTCCCCACCCAGCCCAGATACTAATGGGGGAGACAGCTCAGCGCAGGGTGAGCCCACTCATTGAAAAGGGCACTGCAATTAGCACAGGAGGGGTCAGTGGGATGCTGACAGCCAGTCCAGGGGGGAATGGCACCTGCCAATAGTCAGAGCTTCCCCCAAAATAGACAATTAAAGCTCTTCAGGAGCATCCTGCTCCTCTGTGCTGCATCACCTCAATGTGGCACCCAGTGTGCCCAAGGAGAAATGCCTAGCTAGGGGCCACCTCCCCCTTCTCCTCCTCATCTTCATCAGATTGTTTTAGTTGGAAGAGATCTTTAAGATCATTGAGTCCAGCTGTTAACCAGCAATTCAAAGTCACCACTAAATCATGTCCCTCAGCACCACATCTCCATGGCTTTTCAACCCCTCCAGGGATGGTGACTCCATCACTACCCTGGGCAGCCTGGGCCAGGCATTAACCAATCTTTTAGTGAAGAAATTTCTCCTTGTGTCCAACCTAGACTTCCTCTGATACAATTTGAGGCCACATCCTCTTACTTGTTCCTTGGAAGAAGACACCCAACCCACACAGATACCTCACTCCAACCTCCTCCTCATACCCCTGACCCACAGCAATGCACCAGGTAACAGAGAATCAAGCACAAACAACCCATTAAACACTTTAAAAGTGACTAGAAACAGAAGGAGCATAAAGCTAAATGAGAGGAAACTTGTTTGCTGTGAGGGTGCCAGAGTCCTGACCCAGCCTGCCCAGACAGGTTGTGGAGTCTCCTTCTGTGGAGAGATTCCAAAGGCACTTGGAGGTGATCCTGGTCACCCTGCTGTGGGTGACCCTGCTTTAGCAGGGGGTTGGACTGCATGATCCACAGAGGTCCTTTCCAACCCTTGCCATGCTGGGATTTGGTGAATATTATTTTTTAAGAGTCTTATTATGTCACTGCTTTTATCTACACATAGTCCAACACCTCAGAGCCTGATCCAGCATCTTCATGTCCTCCAGACTAAAGAGAGACCAGGTTTTTAACCTGTGCCCAAAGAACAGCCAAATAGGGAGGACCCAGGAGCACATAAACACTTCACTTTGACCAAAATAGTGTCAACAGGAGAAAAGCTCCCTGCAAGCAACCAGATGGTCCTGGACTGACAGGGAAGTGGAACGTGTAACCAAATCATCATGATGGGCACTGAATTCTTCACCATGACCAGAAAGAATTACAAAATGAAGCTCTTCTTCTTGAAGCACACAAGGAAATCATCATACCTGTGCTTCCTCCCATCCTGTCTTGGGATGGTAGCTTAATCTGCATGGGAAAAGACCACGCCCCAACTCCTCTGGTAATTCAAATATCATCACTACTTGCTCCAACTTTCTTTTTGTTGATCAGGCTTTTCAGCAACCAGCACACTCTGCCAGCTAGATGTCATTATAAACAAAGTTATTGATCACCTCACTAGAGCTGGGTCTGAACCTGCAGACAAACTGAGACTTGCTACCCTGCTGTAATTTTATTGATCAGAGCAATCCAAGCTTCCAGGGCTTTCTGGGGAGTGAAAAATCATCAAAATAAAATAATAATAATAATAAAAAACAGAGCCTCAATGAATCTTCCCTGTGCCCACAGATGGAACAAAACACCATTTTTAAGCAGGAAGTACAGGTTTTTCTCATCCCCTCACCACATATCTCCTCACAACAAAGCCTTCAGTTCTGTCAGCTTTGGGACAAGACTGCAGCGATTTCCCACCACTCTCTGCCCAAATGTCACAGGGAGTTGTGGTCACCAAATTTTTATTTAAAAAACAAATGAATCCTCAATTCTATTTTATCAAGTTTAGAGCTCTTCAGAAACAAAGTTTTGCCATTTACACATTTTGGGCACTGCTTCAGATCAAAACATTTCCTGGTCCATGCCCTCAGCCAGGCTGTTTCATGGAGAGAGGACCATTCAAACATCTCATCCTCCAGCAGCTCCCTTCTCTCTGCTCTTGTGAATCACATCCCCCCCAGTGCTTTCAGGGCTGTTGGAGATATGTGTGATTCAGTTGCTAAAATTGTTCACTCTTACAGTTTAACCCATTGCTGTTCTGAAGGGAAAATGCCTGAGAAGATGAGCACCAAGCCTGAGTGCAGCCTGCCTGAGAAGATGAGCACCAAGCCTGAGTGCAGCCTGCCCCTGGAGCTCTCCACCAGCATCATCTTGTCCTGTCTCAACCACAAAGCTTCACATCAATTCATTGAACAAAGAGCTGTTCTGAGAAAAGAGTTTCCCTCCCTGAGACCTCAGCAGTGCTGGTGAACAGTTGGACTTGATAATATTAAAGGTCTCTTCCAACCAAAACCATTCTGTGATCACTGAATCCCAGCATGGTTTGGGTTAGAAGAGACCTCTGGGGATCATGTAGTCCAACCCCCCTGCTAAAGCAGGCTCACCCACAGCAGCTTGCCCAGGATCATCTCCAGGTGCCTCTGGAATCTCTCCACAGGAGACAACTCCAAAACCTCTCTGGGCAGCCTGGGCCAGGGCTCTGCACCCTCACACCAAAGTTGTTTTTCCTCCTGTTCAGATGGAACCTCCTGGGTTCCAGTTTGTGCCCATTGCCCCTTGGCAACACTGAGTAGAGTCTGGCCCCAGCCTCTTGCCCCTTGTACCCTTGAGCTCTTGCTCAGCATTGAGCAGATCCCCTCTGGCTTTGCTCTTCTCCAGGCTAAGCAGCCCCAGTGCTCTCAGCCTTTCCTTCTGCCAAAGATGCTCCAGTGCCGTCACCATCTTGGGAACTTCTACTGGACTCTCTCCAGTAGTTCCTTGCCTCTCTTGACCTAGGGAGCCCAGAACTGGACCCACGACCCCAGATATGGCCTGACTAGTGCAGAGTAGACTGATTATAGATAGACTAACAGTAGAAATGGTTTTAGGATCATTTACTCCTGAGGGCAATGCTCAGCCACAGGATAAACATCCACCCAAACCCCACACATCACCAAAGCAAACAAGAAGGAAAGGAGAAGTTCTGCAAGGTGTGAATCAGAAACCCTGGCAAGATGCACATGAGAGAATTTGAAAAGCAAATTGTCTAAAATCTGTTTGGAAATGCTATTCACACCTCCCAGGCAAAGCAGAAAGCAGGCAGGGCTTTTTGTTGCTGTTTGTTTTTTGATGGTGGTTTTTTGTGTGGGTTTTTTTTTCCGTGCTGACATAGTTCTACTCCGAAACAAAAGTATTTCAAGGTAGAAGCCTTCCAGAAAGAGTAGGAGCTGAGTCCAGCTCATCAGCAGGAGAAGACTGCATGGAGCTAGGGTTGGTGGGACATCATTGACAGGAATTAAGCTTTACCCCTGAGTTACTGAAGTGTTATCTAGGACAGGTCTACAGAGAAAACCAAAACCACCCCAAACTGTACAGAAACTAGGAAGACTACAGAGGCCAAACCATGACTCCATCTAAATCAATAAAACCATTGCACTGACCTCAATATTTTGCCTCAGATGCCACCTTTGGTGTTGATTTTCTGATAGCTGAAGGCCTGTTATCCTAAATCACAGAGTTCCTTCTTCTGTGGGATGAACTTCTCCATCAGCATCAGCCTAGTTTGTTCTGTGCTTTTCACTCTGCATGCCTGGCAGGTCACATGTGAGAAGACTATGATGTGGCCACCACATCAGCAGCTTTGAATACCTATGTTCTAGATGTGTGTATCCTTATCTTTATTTACAGCATATTACTTCTGTCTGTTTGATGTCATCATGCTAACAGCTGAAAAGTTCCTCTGAAAGTCACTAAGGAGAACTATAATGGTTACAGGTGTCTTCACTAAAGAGGGATCAAAAAAAAAAAAACCCATCTCCATGAGTATGGAAAGGTGGCAGAGGTTTTAGTGTTCCTCATTAAGTTGTCCTGGATTGCAGACATCCTTTGATTGTGATACTCTGTAATGGCAATTCTTAATTGTTGACATTAAGAAATATGCTGAGCTGAGCAGAGAAAGGAATTCTGGCTGCAGTGCAGACCTTCCTGCCTAGGCTTAGAAATGAAGCATCACAGGCAAAGTGGCTTAATAACCTCTCTCAAGAACCAGAGTTCAGTCCCAAGTGCCACCAGAAAGGTTAGGCATTTAAATCTTGGCATATAGGCAGAGAAAGGAATTTCAGGGCACATGGGCAACTTAGTCAGGACTTGAGACTGTGGAAGACTTAGAAAAGAGGAAGAGGACTCTGCCAATACAGATAGGCTTCTTCCAACCTATGGATTCAGCTCATGTTCTCTGACCAAGTACTGTGATCCCAAAATTCAACCTGCCCTCCTAACCACCTTGGAAGGTCTCCAGCTGTATTTACCTTGGCTATAGCTTCTGTCCCCATTCTGGGGTTTTGGATGTACTGTCCAACACAGGACATGCCTTCTGTTGGCCAACATGAAGGTATGGAGCATGTCCTTTCTGAGGTAGAAGATAAGGTTGTAGAAAGACTGCTGGAGGTGAGACAAATGGCACTGACTGCAGTCAGCAGGGATATCTGCAACTACAATAGGTTGCTTACAGCCCTAAACAACCTGATCTGGAATGGGTCCATGGATGGGGCATCTACCACCTCTATGGGCAATCTGGGACAGGGTCTCACCACTCTCAAAGATATAAAGATGTCTTGAGAAATAAAGTAGAAAGCTGAGGAGTAAAAAGAGAGCAAGGAACTAGGAGAAAAGATTGGAGAGCTGCTATTCTTTCCTCCAGGTTTAACACCCACTTTGCCCAAGAAGCCATGTCCTAGCAGTGACCAGAAGGATGTGCTGCTGTTGGCACAGGCAGGACAGTGACACCCAGAGCAACTGGACCAGCAGCATCCATGGGTGAACCTAGCACTGAATAGTCCATGTTGATATAGGGAATTAGGTAGCACTTCAAGGGAGCTTTTATTATGACATGTTACCTGAGATGTGCTACACATCAGGTTTCTTGCACCTATCCAACACCTTCAGAGCTTCCTTCCACTCATGTTAGAACAGAAAACAAGTTCCATCAACAGTCCATCTGGATGACTTCCATACTCTTTGATCCATGTGTTGTCCTACCTTTCTCCTCCCTTCCCCACTCCCATGGACCAAAACTAACTCCTGGCACCTGCCATTGCTCAGGAGCTGCTTGCTCACTTAAAGTTTCATTCCAGATATTATTCCTGCCTTGAAAAATTGGAAGTTATGAACTGTGTTCAGCTCACGCTCTATAAATATCTCAGGTCTGAATTAATCTGCAAAGTTTGTTAGACATGAAGGTCAGGACTCGAAGTTGCCCCAATTAGACTCATTGATCTTTGCATGGTATCAGCCTCCTCTTCCTAATTATCAACTTCCATGGTGCTAACACCTCAAAAGTTTGCCCCTCTGACCCTGCTGGGGTTTGGATGTGGATCCTGTAATGTTCAGAATATGTTTCTGCATTACACTTTGTAAGTCAGAGGAAATTTGTTTGAGAAAACATCATGAGGAGAAAAATATGTATGCAGAAATCTGTAATTTTGCATATTTTAATTAAATATCATAGCCAAGCAAAACACAGAGCTGGGTTCTGCCTCACCCAACCTTTGCCTCAACACTTAATGCAATTTATTAATGGTGTTCTGACCTACAAGGTAACTAACCAGGAGATCAACTTCCAGCAGAAACTGCTGGGAATAAG
Source organism: Bucco capensis (assembly GCA_013396975.1). Lineage (NCBI taxonomy): Eukaryota > Metazoa > Chordata > Aves > Piciformes > Bucconidae > Bucco > Bucco capensis. The sequence continues at coordinate 20,518 of VWZO01006437.1, read as the reverse complement.
CTTGGCAGTGTTCAGCCATTCCTTGAGAGCCAGGACAGAAGGGTGTGCTGGTGGTGGGAGGCCTGAGAAAAGAAGAACTGCCATTCCCTGGCTTCCCTTCAGAAAGGAAGTTTCATTACCTAACCAGATATCACACCTGGTTTGCAAAGCCACCCCATGAACTCCTTCCCTGTGTCTCCTCCTGATATCTTCTGCAGATATCACCTACTTTCAGTCAAACTCAGCAGAATGGCAAACAACAAGAAGTGTTCCCATTCTTCCATGTTTTATGAGCTTAGTTGTCTAGATTGGAGTGGGTTCCCCGCCCCCCCCCCCAAAAGGCTGATAAATTGACCTAAGAGCCATCAGGGAAGTGTCTTCATTATGCAACCCCAAGTCATCCTCCAAGCAGCTCATCCTTCTGAATTAAACAAAGCAAGGGTCCTATCACTTCCTAACAGTGGAAATAATCTTTGCCAAGAGTTTCTCTGAGTAAAATGCTCTAACACATGGACAGTCAAGGACATTTCATGGACTCTAACACCCTCACAGTCCTTTCTTCTCAAGAGGAAACATCAGGCATGTGACTTCTGTACACAGGATTAAAAATTAACAGGATTTAAAACACACAAGAGTTTAAAAAAGATTAAAAAGGGGGAGTAAATGTGAGTTTTCCATGCTCTAGCTGCCCAGTAAAAAGAGAAGATGGTGTAACCTTATTTTTTTCTTGCTAACGTATCTCAACTCTGACCTTCCTGGAGCCCAGGAGCTCCTGGATAATAAGGTGATTTAATGTGAGCCCTCCTAGGCTGATTCCTGTGGAGTGGGCTGGCTCAGTGAAATACGACCTGGTTTACTCTTAAATAGAGCTCAGCTGAGACCTAGGAGGGACCTGGCAACTGGCCTCCAATGGAGAGAGATAAATGCCTAATTTACTGTCCCACTTAATCCAGCACTTGTTCTTTAAGTCATTATCTCCCATCCGTCATTACTGTGGCAGCAGAGCCATGAAAGACATGTGCAGTGAGACCAGGATTTGAGCACTTCTGTTTACAATAGCCACAATTTATCATTACAAAGCCCAAGATAGCTCAGCTGCTATGTGAAATATTGAAGATAAATAGGACAAGGTCTGGTAATCTATGTCCCAGCTCGGATGTGCCTTTACCTGGAGAATATCACACACACAGGCACAGTCTGAAAATCACTTGGGGTCTTCTGTGGCCCCTGGTGCGATAACTGTGCCGACAGCAGAGGGAGCATTAAACTCATTGCCCATGGTAAAGTGTGGGGAGTGATACCCATGTTCCTATAAGCCTTGTATGGGTAGGATGAGCTCATTAGCCTTCTGGCAGCCATCCCAGGAGAGGGAAAACTCTTGATTCCAAGCCTGGGCAGATGGAGCTTGTTTAGCCCTGGAAGGCCTTCCATCTAAGAGGTTAAACCTCCATCCCAAGGACTTCGCTGCCAGTGTCCAAGCTTGCTAGGCCCTGGCAGATGAACCTTAGAACTAAAGGGTGGGTCCAGCTCTGCGCATGCTGTGTCTCACCTAAAGAAAATCCATTGCGCAGGCTCGAGGGTGCTATCCACTATCCTCTTTTTATCAGCACGCTTGTAAAAGGCACCGATGAGGAGCATGGATGGAGCCCTCCCTGGATCTTCGTTCGCGAAGCCTAGCCACGATGATCACACACAACTCCAGCTGAAAATCTGTTTCACACAGCATCATCTGTGACAGGACAAGAGGAAACAGCTTCAAGTTGTGCTAGGGGAAGTTTAGGTTAAACATGAGGAAGAATTTCATTCCCAAAAGGGTTGTTGAGGCCTGGCCCAGGCTGCCCAGGGCAGCAGTGGAGTCACCGTCTCTGGAGGTGTTGAAAAGCTGTGGAGATGTGGTACTGAGGAATACAGTTTATTGGTGACCTGGTAGTGTTTGGTTAATGGTTGGACTTGATGATCTTGGAGGTCTTTTCCAACCAATGATTTGTGAAGTAATGTGGATTGTGGACATGACAAACAGTGCAGGCCGAGCACCAGCACAAGTCACATCAGGAATGAACAGCTTGGGTGCTGCATTAAAAATGCTGCAGCCTTTTAGACAGACATCTTGGTCTTTTCATATCTGGGCACTCAAGGACAACAACAGCCAGAAAAGGCTATTGAGTGTCCCAGCATTTCTAGCACGCATAGAAATTAAAGTACTCTCAAATTAAATAAGAGTAGGATCTGTAGGGTTAGATCTCAAGGCAACAGGAACTGACTTGCCATGTGCCCATTACATTTGGTATTCATGAAGGACGGTGTCCTTTTAGTACACCCAACCTGTGCAGCCCGTACAACACACATACCGTCTGGTCCCACAGACATAAAGATCGTCTCCCCATCAACACAGAGTTAATGTTGTAGATGTCTCTTTGCTTTATAAGTTTACAAGTTAACAAAATGAGAAGCTGCAAAGCACAAATCATTCAGCCACTGGGAAAGGTCTTGAAGGTCCCTTCACCATAAGACCTGCATGGATAAGGTCTCCAAGGCCACCTCCCCATCCACCCACCCCCAGGGGGCTGAGGGATGCAAACCAAATCCATACTTTATCCCTTCCTGAAATGGCATCATCTCAACATGCAAATTAGCTAGTTAATTCCTTGCAGATTTCACATTAATTATTACTCTTTATCAGCTTAAAGATTGGTGTCATGTGTATGGTTGTGGGGCTCCTTCTCTGCCTGTGTAGAACAGATGTTTGGAGAAAAGTGGAGTGTAAATATTTATGGGTTAAAAGCACAGATTTTGCAGTTTACTGATGGCTCTCCCTGCTCACTCCATCCTTGGAGAACCACTTCTCTCTCCCTTTATTCTGGAGACAGTCAAATGCTCGAGATGCAAACTGCCACTGCAAATTCTGCTTTTCCAGCCCAAAATACCAAATATTCAACACCTGCAGGGCTAAAACAGAAAGAGTTTTAGTCAGGTCTCACATCCCATTCCCTTTCCTTCTACTCTTTCCTCGATGGAGATACAAAATGGGGCCAAGAGACATGAGCTGGGAAAATTAATGATGAAGCTTCATTGCCCTTCTCTGGACACACTCCAGCACCTCAATGTCCTTCTTGCACTGAGGAGCCCAAAACTGAACCCAGGATTCGAGGCATGACCTTTCCAGTGCCCAGTCCAGGAGGACAATCCCTGCCCTGGTCCTGCTGGCCACACTAGTGCTGATCCAAGCCAGGATGCTGTTGGCCTTCCTGGCCACCTGGGCACACTGCTGGCTCATCTTCAGCTGCTGTTGACCAGCACACCCAGGTCCTTTCTTACTGAGCAGCTTTCCAGCCTGGAGTGTTCATGGTGGTGTTGTGACCCAAGTGCAGGGTCCAGCACTTGGCCTTGCTGAATCTCATCCCATTGACCTCATGCCATCAATCCAGCCTGGCCAGATCCCCCTGTAGAGCCTCTTAACTTCCAGCAAATCAACACTCCAGCCCAACTTGGTGTCACCTGCAAACTTACTGAGTGTGTCCTCAATCCCCTCATCTAGATCATTGATGCCCAAAACTGACCCCTGAGCAACACCACTAACACTGCACATACTTTCCCCCCCCCCCCCCCCCCCCCCCCCCCCCCCCCCCCCCCTCTTTCCCCTCCACAACTTGGGAATTTTGCCACTTAAGAGCAGGACTAAGTTAACTCCAGAGTTTGTCTGAGCACCTGTGTGCAGCAAGTCCAGCTTCTCAAAATCAAAGTTCTCTTGAACATTTTTCTACTGCCAGAGTCCAACAAGTTGCAGAGCACCACAAAATCTCTTGATTGGATTTAATTGCCACCAGGAATGTTGTCCTCTTCCAGAACTCTGTGCTGGTGTTTGTCAGAGCTCCCCAAGTGCTCAGCCCCAACATCCATCGACATCTTGTAATATGATTAAATGACTAAATATTCCCTAAATGTATAAATGACCTATCCTGGGGGACAAGAGCCATTATTCACTCAGCATAATGCATCTCAAGGCAAGCAATGAAATTAATCAGAGCTCTGGGAATGCTGA
>VWZO01006437.1:0-16423 GCA_013396975.1 Bucco capensis | reverse complement strand
CCAAAAAAAAGAAAGGAAGAGAACATGATAACAATGTTTAAGTGTGTGAACAGCTCTAGGAAAGATGGAAAAGAAATAAAAATAAATCAGTTTATGGTGGATTGGGAAAAAATGAAAGATTTAAATTGCCATGCGGGAGACTCAGAAATAAACTGAATAACACAGGAGAGGAAGACAGTCAACTGCTTGAGCATGTACACCTTGTCAGCAGCGAGATAGGGAAGGTGAACAGAGCCCTGACGACATCCCCTTGGTGCCTTTCCAGCCATGTTCTCCTGTGAGCCACACAAAAGCTCACTCTCTTAGAGAGGAGTAGAATGCCTTGCTAATTGAATGTCAAAGCAATTAAAGTGGGTAGAGACTTCCAGCAACATTATCTTGACTTGATGAAATAAAGTTGTTTTGACAATGCATGCTGACAATTCCCCAACCCCAGGTTTTTTTTCTGGAGGCAAGGCATGGGAAAAGTTGAGACTTCAGAGACAATTCTCAGAAATACATGCAGAACATCCCTGTTAGATAAAACTCATCAGGGATTCTTGAGATTTTTCCATGATCAGAGCTACCTGTGGCCTGAAGCTTATTTCCTTCCTCATGAACACTGCTGGGCTTCTCCCTGCACAGCATCCCTAACACAGTTTAACAGGTTGGCCTTCCAGGCATCCCCAAGTTGATGGCATGATGGTGGCTACAGTTCTTAGCACTTAAAATACAAATACCTCTTCATTTGCTGATAGCCTTACATCCACTTGCATTCAAACCACACATTATATGCATAAATGCAAAAAAACCCAAACAAACAATAACAAAACATTCAAACCCATAAAAATAATTTTTTCATAGAATCACAGAATGGTTTTGGGTTGGAAGGGACGTCTGGAGGCCATCTAGTCCAACCCTCCTGGAGTAGGCAGGGACATCCCCAACTAGATTTGGGGATGGCCATACCACCCTGAGATGGCCTGATCTTGGAAGTCAAGCAGGGTTGGGCCCGGTTAGTATTTGGATGGGAGACCACCTGGGAATACAGGGTTGCTGTAGGGTTTAGTTGGAGATGCCCCGGCCCACTGCAGGGGGGTTGGACAAGATGACTTCCAGAGGTCTCTTCCAACCCAAAACCATTCTGTGATTCTGTGATAGATCAGGTTGCTCAGAGCCCCGTCAAGCCTCACCTTGAATGTCTCCAGGGATGGGGCCTTCATACACCTCCCTGGGCAACCTGTTCCTGTATTCCACCACCCTCGTGGTGAGGAACTTCTTTCTAATATCCAGTCTAAATCTACTCTTCTCCAACTTAAAACCATTGCCCCTTGTCCTTTCACTACAGGCCTTTGCAAACAGGCCCTCTCCACCCTTCTTGTAAGCTCCTTTTAGGTACTGGAAAGTCACTATCAGGTACCCCCAAAGCCTTCTCTTCTCCAGGCTGAACAATCCCAGCTCCCTCAGCCTGTCTTCATAGGAGAGATGTTCCAGCCCNATCCAGCCAGTTCCTTATCCACTGAACAGTCCACCCATCAAATCCATAGCTCTCTAACTTGGCCAGTAGAGTGTTGTGGGGGACCATGTCAAAGGCCTTGCAGAAGTCCAGATAGATCACATCCACAGGTTGTCCCTTGTCCACTGAGGTAGTCACAGTATCGTAGAAGGCCGCTAGGTTCATCAGACAGGATCTTCCCTTGCATTTTTTTTGTCCTTTCCCATCACCTCCTATCCAGACGCAACTCAATACTACCCTTCATCCATGGCCAGCATCACCTCCAGGTGCCTTTGGAATCTCTCCACAACCTCTCTGGGCAGCCTGGGCCAGGGCTCTGGCACCCTTACACCAAAGAACTTTCTCCTCCTGTTCTGATGGAACCTGCTGGGTTCCAGTTTGTGCCCATTGCCTTTTGGTACCACTGAGCAGAATCTGGCCCCAGCCTCTTGCCCCCACCCTTAAGCTCTTGCTCAGCACTGAGCCACCTCAAGCCACCCAGAAGCCTTCCTGTGTTTGGACAAATCCAGAGCAGTTCCACTGATATTAAAGGTTTTGGTCCAGACTTACACCAAAGCAAACGAGCTCACAGCTTGACCTTTTCTCTCCTTCCTTTCAGGCCNACAGGATGTTTTAGGTGTTTTTTTTTTTTCAAAGAAAACCCTAATTTTTTTTTTTTTTTTTTTTTTTTTGAATAGAAAACACTGAATAAAGCAAAGGAAATCCCTCAAAAGCCATGTAAATTCCCTCCATAATTTTCCTAGAAACTCCTTTAAAAAGAAATAAATAGGAATTGACACCACTCTCCTCTTGGTCTCTGCTCTCCTGTTGCATCTCTAAGCCTGGTTCCCACACACCATGCCCAGCTCCCTCCCATGGTCCTCCCAGAACTCCCTGCTCAGAAGCCAGGGACAGGGATCTGCCTCTTACCTTCCCACATTGACATCTCCTGCAGCCTCAGCGCTTCAGCTTTACTTTTCCCTGTGAAGGTTAATGCTAATGAAATTTTAAGGACCTCATTCAGCTGAGGACATGGATTCCTTCCAGGTACAGCTGCTCAGGCAACTCTGAGAAGTCCAGTATTTTCTCTTTACCCAACAGATTTTTCCTCCTCTCCTTAAGTTTTCTTTTTAACTCCCTCCTTCCCCAAAGCTCCTGAGCTTTCATCATTGGATTTGCTCATTCCTTTTCCAGTAAATGGATTAATATTACTTCTAGATTAATCATGTCTTAAAAAGTCATTAACAAGTTCAGCTCTTCTGACAGTTAATGATAGTAGAATTCTTCAGTTCTCTGCCTCCAAAGTATTTTTGCTAGAATCCACAAGTCCCTCCAGATGTGGCTTCACCAGTGCCAAGTAGAGGAGGAGGAGAACCTTTCTTGCCTAGCTGGCAATGCTTCTCCTGATGCAGCCCAGGACACCTCTGCTTCCTCTGCATCAAGAGCATGTTGCTTGCTCACAGACACCTTGGTGTCCACCAGGACCCAAAGCTGCTTCCTGCAGCAGCATTTCTTCCTCTCAGCATCACAATTTGCCCTATAGCTTCATCACCAGGTTCCCCAGGAGCAATTGGCAAGCACGTAGGGAAAATAAACATGAAAACAAAAAGCTTTTCAACATCCTTAGAAATGAAACTTTTCCCCTAAACCCTTCCTAAGTTATCTGCAAAATGTCAGTTTTTCTAGGAATTATTATTGCAGAAGACTAAAAACCAATGTCATTCCCATCCATTTTATGTCCCATTTCAACCTGGAACCCAAAGTTAACTTCTTTATTTACTATTGCTATGAGTTGCGATAAAGAAAAGGTCTCTCTCTTCCTCACCAGATAGAGGGAACAATCCAGGAATCCATGAAAGGGAAAGAATTCCTCCTTGTGACTCTAAGTGTGTGTCCTTAGAGGATCTCAGCTACCTCATCTCAGGATGAAACAGGCAGTTAACAGTTTCAAAACTCAGAGCTTTTGTGGTGTCTCTGTGTATGGCAGTATCAGAACTGCTCCCATTTGTCACTGGAATAGGCCCTGCGGCAGCAGAGCACATCTCCATGGGTGCTTTCAGTGACAAGCACGAGAGCAAACTGGTCCTCAGCACTACAGACAGGATGGATGTGGGCATAGAGACTTATCCTTGCCTCCACCATGCACAGCTCCAGATAGGTCAGCTTAGGCTCAACAGCAGTTAACAGTGGAAGTACACACTCAAGGATTAGTTTTCCAAACACACCTAAGATCAAGAAGCCACATCACTTATTTTCATTTGTTTTTCGTTTTTTGGGGTTGTTTTTAATCCTAGAAGTAGCCCTTTTCATCCAACACACACCCACACACAGAGCCAGGCAAGCAGCTGCAGCAGTGTGGTGGCAGCAGTAGATGCTGAGCAGGTAAAGCAGTTACCCAAGGAAAAGTGGGGTGAGCAAAGCAGCTGATTTCTGATACTCTGACAGGTGGGAAATAAATAAATACATTAAATAAATGAAATAAATGGGGAAAAATTTCCAGGAGAGGCTAAAATGAAATTCACTTAGATTTAGGTCACCTTCACTAATACAAAATGGGGATGGCAAGAGTCAGCAATGGTTAACTACTTCTAATTCTGGAGTTACTTTTGTGATGGGCAGAGAATGAAATAAAATAAATAAATATTTTTAAAAAACCACACTAAATTGAGTATTAAGTGATGAAGCGAAAAAAATAAACTACCACTAATAGCTTAGACGTTTTGTAGCACACACATGGCTGGTTGGTTATGTTTTGAGAGGGAACAGGATGCATGGCCTGAAGCACATCACAGCTCTGAAGACTTCTGGCAGTGCAGACCCTTCCCCACCCACTCCAAAACCTCCCTTTCCAGAAGGCAAAACTCAACTCAGAGCTTTTCCAGTCAGATCCCAGAGTTGTTTCCAGCTTCACATCCACTTTCTGCACATCTGCCCCTTCCTTAAGCCAAGCAGAGCCCCCAAAGCAGGGGTGAACCACCACAGTGCAGCCCTATCAGAGTGGTGGCTTGCAAACCAGGCAGCAAGTGAACAAACAAAAACAAATCTTGAATATTCCTAATTATGGTGCAGTTATCCTAATTCCTGGAACACATTGAAATAAGAATGGAGATGACAAAACCCATGGGATTTTAACAATATGGATCGGTTAGGAAATCTCTGCTGAGAAATAGAGAGTAAATACCTTCTTTTTCCTTTTTAAGGCACTTCTGTGAATGCCTAAATGGACACAAACATCTCTTTCTGTGTGTGACAGTGTACAAGTATTTATATACACTTATCTATATCTAAAAAAATGAGTATAAAATAAGTATATATAGTAGTCCATAAGTATATAAATTTTTATACATAAATAAGTATATATATGTCTATTTTATATCTTTTATATACAATATGTATACTAAATATATATAAGTATATAAATAATATATAGTAATATACAGGTAATAATAAATATATATTTATGCATGTGTATAATCAGGAGGGGGGGAAAAATACAAACCAAACCAGCACACCAACAAGCAATAAGACACAGACAGTTCTATCCAGAAATCCTCAATAATATTTCAGCTCAGAGGCTTCAATAAATTTACCAGTGATGACTACAGCACAAGCTCTGTTCAGAGTCAAGCAGAGGTGAGTTTCCTCATCAAAACAGAGGAAATGAGCTCAGGATAAATAAATAAATAATAATTTTAGCAGCACAGCATTCCTACTTTTCATTTAATTTCCAGTTTCCACTTTTCTTCTCCTCCAGCCCACACCCAGCTGCTCCCAGGACCAGAGGCAGTGACACAGAGACAGAGAAGGGACATGACATACATAAAGCAAACAGGAGCTGAACAAGAAGAGGAGAGGAGGGTGACTCCAAGGCAGCTGACAAAGCCACAGCCACTTCCCCTTAAAGAATGTGGCAGGCAGCAAGGAAAAAAAGAGAGTAATTACAAGAATTTCATTTTCATTAACTAATAAAGCAAGGCAAACAATTTAAGTATCCGAATGTCATTTTTCAAATGAGAATAAAGGGTAAACATTTGAATAACATCACAGCAGGGATAATATACCTAAGGAAACCTATTGAAATACGCTGCTGAATTCATCCTCTTTTATCACATTAAAACTGCAATTGACTGTAAACCTCCCACCACTCTCCACTGAGGCTTTAATTGTAAAGATTCCTGTTACAGATCATATTAGGGTTTAGTTAAAATTGTAGAGCACATTATTCCCAATCAGACAGCCCAACCATCACTCACCAAAAGATTTTTAAAAAGGTGATTAATAATTCATCTCAGATAAGGGAAAAAGATCTATATTTATACCATCTTCTCAGCCACCATAAACTACTTGACAATTGTTCAGTAATGATGCCCAGTAAATTCTTTAAAATGGTAATTTGTCATCCTGTCACTTCATTTGTGACCTAAAATTCCTCACTTGAGGCATCATCAAATAAATTAATCACTTTCCAGGATCCATTTCTCTGTTCTGCACGTTATTATGCCCAGGCTCTCTTGTGTTTCTCTTCATTTACATAGATTTAATGGCTCAGCAGTGGTTCGCTGTGGCACATAACGCACACAGCTCATTACAGGTGAAATATTCTAACTGCCACCAGCCCTGGCAAAGAAAATAACTCTCCCCATTTCATCTTCCTGATGGAACAAAACCCATGATTCTTCAGGATGAAATGTTGATGCCATCCATCAGTCACAATCAATAAAAATCAGCTCAGGACTACGCCTCCTCTAGCATCAGGCCTTGGCCCTGCTGTTATTGGAGGGAGCTAATTAAACTCATCATCAGTAATGAATGTAAATGAGGACAAAAAAAACCCCTCCACGTTCCCCCTCCAACTCTGCTTATTTTACTGCTTTGATTTAAAGTATTTTTTTCCACATCTCCCAACCCATGGAATGCACAAAGCCCTGAAGGAGAGGCATCAGAAGTACAGTAAAGCATCAATCAATACCTATAATGACTAATTAAAAAGGAACATATTTTAACATTAATTAAAAAATGCTGTTATTGATAGGTTTTTCACTTAAAATGATGCATTCCCTCTGGGATAATATATTTGCTGGCTGCCTGAAATATAGATTGCAAGACACAACTTTTAGGTGCTGCTGTTTGGACGGGTCAAAAAACCCAAACCCACTCTAAATCAACCCATCCAAATCACCCAAAGTGATTTCATGGCTATCTGGTCCAGCACAACTTTTTAAAATATAAAATATAGATACACACATAAATATATATATACATACATACACAAATATATATATACATACATATAACTATATATACATGCAAACTCTTCTCACATGGGAGAGAAAAACCTTCAACTTCTCAATCTCTCATATATGTGCCTGTGCTCATATAAGTCAAAAAAAGAAAACAGTTTCTTAGAGTTGGTAACTTAGAGAAATCCACCCCAAAAAAGAGTTTAGAGCAATGTTGTTCCATAAAGAGCAAAAAAACCATCAACTCCCTGCTAAATACTGACTTGACTTTGTCTACATTTAAAAGCACAATGAATAACTCTTCTCTTGTGAAGAGGAAGCCCAACAGGCACCCACGCTGCATGCTGTCCCAGGTCTCTCTGCAGCCAGCTCTCCATGCCTGGTGGCCACCTCCAGGCACCCTCCAGCACAAGGGGCATCCTCCACAAGGAGAGTTTTCCAAGAATGAGGAATGATCTCTAGCTTCTGCTCAAAATAATTCATTTTTGGTTATTTCAGCATCATGTCCATGAAGGGAACTAGAAGACCTCACACTGAGCATGAGGGAAACAGAGGGATGATGAGAAGGTGGCTGGGGTCACCTGCCTGGGCAGCTGACGGACTGCTCACCACGCTTCATTCCACAATCTAACTAATTATGATAGTGCTGTTTTAAATAGATGCTGCTTTTCACACAACCTGCCTCTTCTCCTCAGATCAGTGGGTCTGGGGACGTGGTTAACCCAGCTCATGTCCAACCTGCACCCAATTTTCAATGGCCAGTATGGGAGGAAAGGGATGTTCTCCTTAGCAAGATTTCAATCCAAACACATATCAGCCATTCAAATACAAACTTTCACACCACATTTCAACTTGGATCTCTGTCTACAACCAGCTGAGTGGTGGTAGCACATCCCTGGTCGTGTTCTCCCCATTACCTGCAGCTGGTGTTTCTCAACTCACCTGTGCACTGTGGATACCAAACTACCTGCAGGAACCTTGAGGTTCACATGTTGCCTATTTAATGTCATGCTGCATTCAAGCATTTATGATGGTCATGATGTCTGGCAACATCTATCCTACTGAAGTCAACAGTAGAACTCCCCATGGCGCCCCCAGGACCAAGGTGCCACCCTTGGGGCAATTTCCAGTGATGTATTTTATTTTTTTCTTTGTTTTCCACCCCGGTAATTGCTATTGCTGTCTCTTCCATGCGAAGCCCAGGAGCTAGAGCAGATCTAGCAAGGTTCTCCTCACAGCCATCATAACACTTGCACATGATCTGTCTGGGGAGAGGACCATGTTTCATTTTTACTACTCACTAGGTAGCTTTGCTGCCAGGCTGTGAACACTCTGCTTGATGCATGGAAAGCTTGCTCCCTGCAATATTTGTGATTCCTAAATTCCTTACTAACTGCTTGGCTATCTAACAAATGCAGAAGAGCACATCAGGTTGAGTGTTTTTGTGTGAGACACAACCGTTAGTGCATTCAACCTGACAACTCTGCTCTCATGCTTAGATGTTAATGAGCTTGTTACCAATTAGAAGAGGCACATTTGACTGTGGCTCCTTATTTTCTCTGCAGCCCCCTTGGAATTGCACCAGTTTTCCCTTTAAAAAGTTGATTTCCTGTTTATTTTTTTTAGAAGTGTTTCCCTGGTGAAAACTTCAAAAGTGCTGAACACAAAACCAAACTAAGCAAGGAAGAGCAACTCTGCCTGTTAGTGCCCGTGAGGATGGGAAGCTAGCAGACGGGGTGCCAGTGTGCTCAGCATCACTCTCCTGTAGCAAGGACACACACACAAGGTTAAAGGTCATTAAAAAACTGGTCTTAAGACAAATATCTTGGTTCTTTTGCCCTAAGGAGGACACAACTGGAGCACTGGGTCCAGTTCTGGACTCTCCAGGTCAAGAGAGACAAGGAACTCCTGGAGAGAGACCAGCAGAGGCTCTCAAGATGCTGAGGGGACTGGAGCAGCTCTGGCAGGAGGAAAGGCTGAGAGCTCTGGGGCTGCTCAGCCTGGAGAAGAGAAGAGCCAGAGGGGATCTGCTCAGTGCTTAGAAAGAGCTAAAGGGTACAAGGGGCAAGAGGCTGGGGCCAGACTCTGCTCAGTGGTATCCAGGGCCAGGCCAAGGGGCAATATCTCTGTCTCTCCCTGGAGGGATTTAAAACACACATAGATGCGGTACTGAGGGACATGGTTTAGTGGCAGTGTTAAGTTAATGGTTGGACTTAATGATCTTAAAGGTCTCTTCTAACCAAAACTATTCTGTGATTTGTGTCAAAGCCAAACAAAGGCTTTCTTGTATTTATGGGCATATTCTTCACAGCCAGGAGCACCACTAACTCCCAACAGTCCTCTGCTGCTCACTGGAGCTTTACAATACATTTCAACTTTGTTGAGTTATGATAAACTCAAAGTCTTTCAATAAACCACCAGCAGAACAGACATTTTACACCTGCCAGGTCAGAGGGCACTGCTCTGCCAACCACACAACTACCTCCTCTGGAACAGATGTAGAATCACCAGCTTTGACCAAACCCACTGGATTTGGTACTGCTTGGAAATCTAACCCACCAACCACTAGAAGAGCTTAAGAGGTGGACCAAGATCCTGCAGGCAACTCCTCCAGCTTCCCAGACTCCACACCACAGCTGCTGTAAGCCCATATTCCCTGCAAAAAATGCTGCAGGTGGTTATTTGGCACATGGCAGGCTCTGTCTCAAGACCAGGATCCGTATATCTGCAAATACACGAGAAGCTGCCACCCTGGCAGCATCACCGTCTCATCGAGATGCATGTTCAGCAGCAAGGCTGACAGTACATCTGTTCTGTGAGAAAACATACATCCTGCCTCTGGTACAATCACTTTAATTAAAAATTAACATGCATTAATTGTTGGAGCTGATGTAAACAGCTGATGTTCCACTTAGCCCTGTCTTCTGTACATATCATTAGGCAAAGCCAAATAGTGCTAAGTAAACAGGCAACACTTACCATAAAAAAAAAAAAAAATTAAAAAAAATATAGGGGGTAAAAACCTAATTCTGACTAAATAAATTGACAACAGACACACTGCTAGTCCTATTAGAGCAGTGGAGATAATTATGGGGCTGCTGGACTAACGGAGGGAAAATCACAGAAGACAGACTTAATTGTTTGAGTCTGGTTGCTGGGAATATATTTAGGCACAGTGTGAAGTATCAGTTAGCTAGGATGGGTCTGCAGGGCTTTCCCCAGCAGCAGGATGGGCAAGATGCTGGTGAAAGCTGAAGAAAGCTAACAGCATCTTGGCCTCTATCAAAAATAGAGTGACCAGTAGGACCAGAGAAGTGATCATCCCCTTGTACTCAGCACTGGTGAGGCAACACCTAGAGCACTGTGTTCAGTTTTGGGCCCATCAGTCCAAGAAGGACACCGAGGCATTGGAGTGTGTCCAGAGAAGGGCAAGGAGGCTAGGGAGGGGTCTGGAACACAAGTTTGATGAGAAGCAGCTGAGGGAACCTGGGATTGTTTAGTCTGGAGAAGAGGAGGCTCAGGGGAGACCTTATCTCTCTCAACAACTACCTGAATGGAGGTTGTGATGAGATGGGGTAGGTCTCTTCTCCAGGGTTAACAGCAAGAGGACAAGAGGAAATGGCCTCAAGTTGCAGCAGGGGAGGTTTAGATTGGATATAAGGAGAAATTTCTTTACTGAACGGGTTGTTAAATCTTGGAATAGGCTGCCCAGGGAGGTGGTGGAGTCACTGTCCTTGGAGGTGTTTAAAAAACATTTAGATGCTCTACTTAGGGACATGGTTTAGTGGCATGGTGGTGATAGGTATGGTTGGACTTGATGACCTTAGGTCTCTTCCAACCTTACTGATTCTGTGAAATATATATATATATATAAAGTTGGGGTTTGATGTGCAGGTCAAACAAATTTCTGTATTTGAGAAGTTCTCTCAACCAAATGCTTCACACCATCCAGTGGTCCCAGGAGAAATTCAGGTTGGTTATGCAATGCTAAAGAGTTTTGTGTTGTTTTTATTTTGGCATTTTTTTATTGTTTTTCCTCAGCTACATCTGCAAAATCCCCATCAATACCAGTGGGAGCCAGAGGCAGACACTATGAGCAGCACATCCTCCTGAGGAGTTCCAGCCTACTTTTTATCATTGTTATTTAAATGTCAGAGCAAAATAATTCCTCCAATTTGTATATGGGGAGGGGGGAAAGGCAAATAAAGGCCCAGCTAAATCTGCTCAGAGCTCCACACACATCCCAAGCTGCTGCTGCTGCCTCAGATCACAGTGGTGCTGCTGCAGATTGCCTGGGGGGTGTCAGCTGCCTCTACCCCCAGGCTGCTTGCTGGGTGCTTCCACTGTCAATCTCTATCCTCCTCCCTAACACTCAGCAGAAAGATGAAGTTTAAAGGACACTGGCAGGGAAGGGAACTCATCCCTCCTGCATTGCAGGAGCTGCTTGTGCTAGCTTAGGGTTGAAAGCACCAGTGCCCAGGAGCCCCTCTTAGGGTCTGGGGCAGGCTTGGTGCCCATGGTATCACAGAATGGTTTGGGTTGGAAGAGACCTTTAAAGGTCATCTAGTCCAAACCCCCTGCAGTGAGCAGGGACATCTTCAATTAGATCAGGTTAAGTTGTGGTTCCTCAAGATAATTTAGGAAAGGGGCTGCTTGAAGCTGTACCAGCAGTGGTGGACTGTGCTGAGATTGGGTCCCTGGGTGGAGCTGGGGTGCTTGGTGATGTTCTCCAAGTGCCACCCTTCGGTGTGGAAAGGTAGGGATAAGAAGGGATGAATGCAGAGTGGCTGTTCTGTGTTCTCCTTCACAGAATCATGAAGGTTGGAAAAGACCTCTAAGATCAAGTCCAGCCATACCTATCAGTAACATACCACTAAACCATAGCCCTAAGTACAGTATCTAAATATTTCTTAAAGACCTCCAGGGATTGTGACTCCACCACCTCCCTGGGCAGCCTATTCCAAGACTTAACAACCCTCTCAGTGAAGAAATCCCTCCTTATAAGCAATCTATCTTGGTGATGACACAGCAGCCAAAGGGTGCAGGAGGACCCAGGAAGTACCACACATCCTTTCAGCAGCACACTGAACCCAACAGTGGCTCTCAAGCTCCTAATTACTCAGCGGGTCTTGTCATTACAATGAGTCAGTGAAATTCAGACTTGGTATAGAAGATAAAATTTTTTTGTTTGTTTACAAGAATGAGTTTCAAGTAGGAAGCTAATTTCTATTAAAGAAAGGATGAATTTTGTCTGTTCTTACGGAGGAATCCTGCTAATCCACTCCAGGGCTGCTTATACACAATTGCTGTGATAGATTTTCCTCTGCCACATCTGTGAATCACAGAGGTCCTTTCCAGCCACAATGATTCCAACTGCTGACCCAACACCACCATGCCACTGAACCATGTCTGTCAGCACCACCCACATTTACATGTTTTTGGAACCCCAACAGGGATGGTGGCCACCACTTCCTGTTCCTAGTCTTCTCCTTCAGCTGCCCCAAGAGCCCGCCTGGGTACAAACCAAGGGCTGCACGAGGTCACAACATCTCTGTTGTCCTCAATCTCACCTTTGATTGGATAAGACAAAGGAGGCAAAGGGCTTGCTCATTACAGTGAGAGGAACACCATAGCTGTGGGCTGAAAGCAGTGTGAGGCACACACCTGCCTTTCACCCATGCTGCTGGGAACCTTAAAGAATCCACTGGAGAATTCCATAGCAGTTTAGTAGTTGCCTACAGGGAAATCCCATGAGGAAAAGAGACCTTAGAGACAACTTCTCTGCAACTGGTTGTAATGTTCTTGGAAGCCTTTGAGGTGAAAACCTGTGCTGTCCCTCCCCTTATCAACCCAGAACCACCAACAACAGAAAGGAAAGCAAAGTTGGAACACACTGTGTAAGTGAAAATGCCTCAGAAGAGAGGCTTTTGGTGTTTTGATGCTGTATTTTAGTTTTGTTGTGGTTTCATTGGTGTATTAGCATTTGACTGAGGACCTTCCCATCAATTTTCCTCAAATATCTCAAGTTTTCCATCCTTTCAGAACCAATCACACCTCACAGAAGATCTCCCTGCCCCCAAACCCCTTGAAGGTTCACAGCTCTGCTCAGCTGCTCCATAACAATCTCAGGCTCATGATGAGCCAAATGAGTTCTGATTTGTGCTCTTTAATGTCCTAATGGCTTGACTAGTTAGGTAGATAATTACAGAGTGTGATTTATCCAACCCATTTCTAAATATTTATAATAATGGATAGATTAACCTTTGGGATTTCTGTCTTGCAGTCCCTTGGGTAGAAGAGGGACCTGCTCTACCGCTGCAGCCAGCTCTGGGCAGTGGGATGGGGATGCAGCTTGGTCCACAGGGCACTGGCACCCAAGGATGAAAGGCCCTAGCTGGCACCCATCAACACTATCACACCTCTTACCTCCTCCCTCAGCCAGCTGCGATTCACAATGTTATTTAATCAGGGGAAGAAAAGGCACAAGAGAGCAGGGTTCTGCTACTGAACAATACCAAACCAACCTCCACCACGGAAGAGGATAACTGTGTTCTCCGAAATCACTTATCATTCATGGAATCGCACACTGCTTTGGGTGGAAGGGACCTTTCAAGGTCATCTAGTCCAAACCCCCTGCAGTCAGCAGGGACATCTGCAACTAGAGCAGGTTGCTCAGAGCTCCAAACAACCTGACCTTGGAATGGCTCCAGGGATGGGACACCTACCACCTCTCTGGGCAACCTGGGACAGGGTATTACCAGCCTCAGCACAAAAAAATTTCATCCTATCTAGTCTAAATCTCTCCTTAAGTTTAAAACCATCAGTCCTTCTCCTGTCACAACAGGTCCTGCTAAAAAGTCTCTCCCCATCTTTCTTACAGGTCCCTTTAAGTACTGAAAGATCATAAGAAGGTCTCTGTGGAGCCTTCTCTTCTCCAGGGTGAACAACCTCAACTCTCACAGCTTGTCCTCATAGTAGAGATCTTCTAGCCCTCACATCTTTGTGGCCTTCTCTGGACCTGCTCCCAGAGCTCAACTTTTGGAGAGTTTGCTCACCCCAGCAGGAACACAGTCAAAGGGGTGGAAGGGGTACATGGTCATCTGGGATCAGACATGTCACCCACATGTGCTGGTGAGTCAGAGCAGCCTCCACCAACCCCGTGGGCACAAGCAGCTCATTGTTGGGTGCTGCTGTCCCTCTGCCAGCCCTAGGCTGCTAACGCCAACGCTCTGCTTGGTGATAACAAAGGATCAGTGTGTGGTGGGACTGGAAGAAAGCATTCAACCTCCAAAACATGGGACTTCCAACAGCAAAGAGCAGCTCAGGAACTGGGCAGCATCTGGTGCCATAGCTGTTATGAGAAATAGGTGGACTTTGACAAACTGCTGCTCAAGGTTTGGAGCCAAACCTCCCCCTTTTTATTGTTGCGGTTTAAAGCCTATCAGAATACAGAAAAAGTCAGATTTAGCACTGTCTGTCTGGCAGAACTGCTGCAGAGGACTAGCAAAAAATGAGCTAAAGACACATCAGGCACCAACAAAGAATAGAATTTCGTTTTCCATGATCATTATAATTCAGAATTTTTGTCTATGGTGGAGCAGCTCCAAGCCTGTGTCTGTCACTTCTCTGAATTTTGAGACAGTAGAAGCTTTTCAAGTTACAGGGTTTGTGTTCTAGCAGTGTGAGAAGAAAAGACATCCTAGTCCTTGGACAGCATTAGTGAAAGTCAACACAAAATGAGACACAACTCTCTGCATAAACTTTAGGAGATTCTTTCTGATCAAAACAATTAAAACGATTAAAATTTAAAACATTGTCAAACTGATTATTACTGAATCCTGCAATATCTAATATTTTGTAGCACGTGTCTTTGCCTGGGAATAGCATTCTTCTGCCAAGAGAGGTTGGACCAGGTGATCCTCAAGGTCCTTTCCAATCTGGTGTTCGATGTCACCAAATCCCAGCATGGTGGGGAGTGGAAGGGACCTCTGGGGATCATCCAGTCCAACTCCCCTACTCCAGCAGGATCATCCACAGCAGCTTGACCAGAATCACCTCCAGGTGCCTCTGGAATCTCTCCACAGAAGGAGACTGCACAGCTATTAACCTAACACTGCCAAGTCACCACTAAAGCATGGCCCTCAGCACCACATGTATGTGTATTTTAAACCCCTCCAGGGAAAGACAGAGACATTGCCCCTTGGCCTGTCCCTGGGCACCACTGAGCAGAGTCTGGCCCCAGCCTCTTGCCCCCTGTACCCTTCAACTCTTACTCAACATTGAACAGATCCCCTCTGGCTCGTCTATTCTCCAGACTAAGCAGCCCCAGGGCTTTCAGCCTTTCCTCCTGCCAGAGCTGCTCCAGTCCCCTCAGCATCTTGAGAGCTTCTGGTGGACTCTTTCGGCATCAACAGATATCTTCCTGTAGCTTTCAGATAGAAGCCTTGCCTGTGGGAATAACCCAGCCCAGCAGCTTCTCCAGTGAGGAAGATGCTCAGCCCATCCCCCTACAGTCCAGCCTGGAATACTGGAGCAGTGCCTGCAGAACCTGAGGCATCTTTAAAAGCCAGCCTTCAGGGAATGCGTAATTTTTAAATTTTTTTTTTTTTTCCTTAAGGGAACCAACTATGGTTTCCACCCAGCAGAACTGTTACACAGTTGCCAAAGTAGACATGGGAACCCAGACGGAGTGCCAACAGAAGCATACAGCCATCCAGGTCACATGCTGCAGGGAATACCAGAGCCTTTCCCTGGCAGCAGGTGGCAGTTTGAGAGCTGCTGTGTTCGCTGTGAACAGGCAAAAGACCTCCTCTGCAGGGTTGCAGAGCTGCAAGAGGTCGTTGAAAGATTAAGGAGTATCAGCTAAGCCAAACAGAAGATTAACAGGTGGAGCCAGGCTTTGCCCCCTGAAAACGAAATGGGGGCACCCATCTGATAATACTGAGGATCAGAAAACCCCTGTATCCCACCCCTGTCAGACCAGAGGCAGCAATAAAGATATGGGGAGCAAATGGAGGGCAGTCCAAGGTTGAAGCAACAAACAACCTTCCTCCTCTTTGCCCACCTCATCCCCCCCGGTGCCACTAAAGAACAGATTTGAGGCCCTGGTTGAGATAGATCTGTCTAAGGAAGATATGGATGATGAGCAGCCTATAGTAGAGAAACAAAAACACGCAACAAAGCTCACTGCTCCTATCACAACATCAGCCACAAAGAAAAAAAGAAAGGTTATGGTCATAGGTGATTCCCTTGAGAGAGGAACAGGGGGANACACCTTAAGGGAATGAAAGGATGTTCTCTGGAAAGGTGACATAGCCGACTGCCCAGCTGAAGTTCCTTTACAGGAACACACGCAGCATGGGCAACAATCAAGAGGATCTGGAGGCTACTGTGCTGCTGGAAAGCTACGAAATAGTGGCCATTACAGAAACCTGGTGGGATGAATCCTATGACTGGAGTGTGACTATCAGCGGCTACAAGCTGTTCAGAAGGGACAGGAGTGGAAGGAGAGGTGGAGGAGTTGTCTTCTATGATAAGGAATGGATTGAATGTGAAGAATTGTCCCTANTAAGGAATGGATTGAATGTGAAGAATTGTCCCTAAACAATACCCAAGAGCAAGTAGAAAGCTTATGGGTAGGAATTAGACATCAAGGTAACAAGGGAATCCTTGTGGCTCGAGTCTACTACAGGCCTCCATATCAAGAGGA
>VWZO01006436.1:220455-230640 GCA_013396975.1 Bucco capensis | reverse complement strand
GCTGCCTCATGGGCATCCTCCTAGCCACATGGATAGGATAGCCACATGGAAAGCCAAAGCTTCTCCCCATTAAGCTTGATCCCAGCATCTCAGACTCCAGGGAGGGCGAAGCACTCACTGAAGTCATCATTGCTTACCTTGCCCAGAAGATACAACCAGTTCCTGCCACCACCATCATCCCAGAGCCTTTCTCCCAGAGCTGCTCCTCAGCCTCTCCATCTTTTTTTGCCCCCCTAGATGATGACCTTCTCTTAGGCCTCTCCCTTGCAGATGTTTACCTTTTCCAGTGTCTTGGGTGGGATAGAAGCTGTCACCCTCAAATGTGTTCCTCATAAAAGGTTGATTTCACATCCCTTGACTTGAGTCATGAGGCACGAGTTACTCATGTGCATAAATGTTTTCCTGATCACCCCTGGAGCATGTACCTGCCTTTGAAAGACTTTTGATTGACAAATTTATTCTCTTCCCTTGTCTTTAAATATTCATTTGTTAACTAAAAAAAAAATAAAAAAAAAATCTACTTATTCATCCATTACTCATTAAAATATGAATAAAGTTAGTTATAAAAGGTCTAACCTAAAAAAAACCCACCTCCCCACTTGCTTTCCCCCCCCCTCTTTTGCAAGCTTTTAGGAAAAGTGTTATTCCCATTATATTTTAAGGATCCTAATGATTAACAAGGTTCATTATTAGTGGTATTTTAGCACTCTGAGGATAGAGAAATCTTGGCTTTTCATTAGCAATGATTAAAGTGTGATCTCTGGCCATTTCAAAAGCCTTCCTAAAAGATCATTTATTAGTAATGAAGGATTAAGCTGCCTGGGAATGATGTAAGGACATCTTCATTTTCATGGCTTAATAAAGCAAAGTGAGAACTCTCAGATTGCTATTTTTTCACCTTGTTTTTTTTATTGCTGAACTTCCCTCAAGGTCTCTCTTTAGCTGGTAGCTGATCCACCTCATTTCTTGCATCTTCCCAAGGGTAACCTCCTACCAAGCACTGCAAGAGCTGAATATGCTGGGACATCTTTGGGAAAAGCCTTTCTGAGTGTGGAAAGCTCTTGATGGATTGGAGCAAAATTTGCTGACAGACAACAATTACAGATTAATTTAGCCAGGGAATCTTTTGCATTAGCAAAGAAAAGGGATAGGACTTGGGGTTTGTTTGTTTTTTTACCAGATCCCTGCCTTTGACTAGAGATATATTTTAGCTCTGAGAATGAAGGCCAAGTACAGGATGAGCTTTATTCTTCTTTGATGGTAAAAAAAAGAAGGATCATTTCCTTCCTTTTCTCCCTTCTTCTTCTTCTCAAAGAGTTAAAAAATGATCAGACTGGGGAATGAAAGGAACTGCTATTGGATCACTGAGCAGGGAAAAAATGTCAGTGGGGAGCTTATCAGAGAAGTTAGCAACCAATCTTCCTTCCTTCCTTCCTTCCCTTCCTTCCATTCCTTCCTTCCTCCCTCCCTTCCTTCCTTCCTTCCTTCCTTCCCTTCCTTCCCTTCCTTCCTTCCTCCCTCCCTCCCTCTCTTCCTTCATTCCTTCCCTTCCTCCCTTCCTTCATTGTGTCCCTTCCTTCCTTCCTCCCTCCCTTCCTTTCTTCCTCCCTCCCTCCCTCTTTCTCTCCCTCCCTTCCTTGCCTCCTGCCAGTGCTTAACCTGAAGACGCTGATGGCATCCTTGGCTTTGCCTTCCTCTCTGGAAAGCAAAGCCTTGAGGTTCCTGACTAGAGGAGGACAACAGCACTCCTGTGGAAGGAAAGCTGAAATCCCTGTGGCATTCCATATGGGCTTTGCTGCTGCTGGAGTTACAAGGGTGGCCATTAACATTTCATGATATGCACTTCCAAGGAAAAATGTTGAGGAAAACCATTCAAAGGCTGCATGGTCTGTGCTGTCCGTGGCTTTGGAGGGATGAATGAGAGTGCTGTGCAGGGAAAGGTGCTGCTTTTCAGCAGCATTACATCAGGAGTACTGCTCCAAATCCATCATTCCCTAGAGCTGCTCCACTTCCAGCCCCTTGGGGAGGGCTCAATGCTACTTTCCATTTCAGCCACACTTGTGGGTTGGGGCAGAGCAGAGTCAATCTAATCCATATCCCTCCCTAGAGTGCTGATATCATGCTAAATAAATAACCACCTTCCTGCAGCAGAGCACAATAAAGCAGAAAACCACCCCTCTGGCAGCCTTCAAGGTATTTTTTCTGTCAGCTTCTGGGCTATTTTCAGCTGCTATACAGGTGGCAAATGGTTGACTTGTCACTGAAGCTGAGTGACACAAACACAGCATTTCAGCTCCAAATGCTGATGAAAGGGAGGGCAAGGGAGTCCCAGCACTCTCTGGGTTTATTTTTAGGTTCTTTATCCATCCTCTCCTCTCTGCTCCTCTGGATGCACACAGGCTCCTCTGCTTGTTAGTTTGCAGGTGGTGGGCACTAAAATGATGCTGATGGCTTCTAGGAGACTCAAGAGAGCAACAGGTACATCAGTTCCTAACACTGTCACAACCAGGCCCAGGAAGATGAGATTCCAGATTCCAGGCAACATTTTGGGAAGGTTTTGGTGTGTTTTTCCTTGTGTGGTAGCATCTTTCTATGGATTATTTGGGTGCCAAGGTGTGCTCTCTCCTGCACTTTCCTCACTCCACTTGGCAAAGTTTACATTTCCTGAGGGTTTGTTTATTTTTCTTTTCCTAGCCATGTTCTCCTGTCATATCCTGCAGTTTTTGTTTTGAGCCCAGTAGCAAAATGCACAATAATTGGGCTTGCAGCAGCATTTGATGAAGATTTTAGGTCTGCTTCACCTCTCTGTCACCAAGACCTCTGTGTGACCTGGTTTCTGCAGTCTGTGCCTTCCAGGCTGCCCCTGGTGCTTGGATGTTAATCACATCCTGAATCCCTGGCTCTACTCAGGAGGGTCTTAAAAAGCATTACCTATTCCAGTCACTCCTGGAAAATGCTGGTGTCATATGGCTTATGGAATGAGAGAAGGATCACTCTTCAAGCAAGCTTCTCAGGAAGGGATTTTCCTTCAAAGTTTATGTATGGTGATGGTGTTGGTCACCTTGATCTTTGCCTGCACTTTGACTGAAAGGGGTGGAGGTTAATATATGATGGGTATAATATATGGAGCCCTCATTTATTATTAGGTATTGGGAACTTAAAATGAAGCAACTGTTTTCCATGCTGCCCCTGGTGTCCTACTTTGAGTCCAAACATGGTATTCCATGCCATACAGGTCATGTTCAATCCCTGAAACTTCAACACCAAGCTTGGGCCTTAGGGTCTCTTAAATAAAGCCTAAGACCCAAGCATAATTAAGCAACTCAGCACCTAATTAACAGCCAGCACAAAAAAAGAGAGGTTGAGGTCTCCATCCTTTCTGAAGGNCCTTCCTTCCTTCCTTCCCTTCCTTCCATTCCTTCCTTCCTCCCTCCCTTCCTTCATTCCTTCCTTCCTTCCTTCCTTTCCTTTCCTTCCCTCCCTTTCTTCCTTCATTCCCTCCCTTCCTTCCTCCTTCCTCCCTTCCTTCCTTCCCTCCTTCCCTTCCTTCCTTCCTTTCCTTTCCTTCCCTCCTTCCTTCTTCCCTCCCTCCCTTCCTTCCTTCCTCCCTTCCTTCCTTTNCATCCTTGGCTTTGCCTTCCTCTCTGGAAAGCAAAGCCTTGAGGTTCCTGACTAGAGGAGGACAACAGCACTCCTGTGGAAGGAAAGCTGAAATCCCTGTGGCATTCCATATGGGCTTTGCTGCTGCTGGAGTTACAAGGGTGGCCATTAACATTTCATGATATGCACTTCCAAGGAAAAATGTTGAGGAAAACCATTCAAAGGCTGCATGGTCTGTGCTGTCCGTGGCTTTGGAGGGATGAATGAGAGTGCTGTGCAGGGAAAGGTGCTGCTTTTCAGCAGCATTACATCAGGAGTACTGCTCCAAATCCATCATTCCCTAGAGCTGCTCCACTTCCAGCCCCTTGGGGAGGGCTCAATGCTACTTTCCATTTCAGCCACACTTGTGGGTTGGGGCAGAGCAGAGTCAATCTAATCCATATCCCTCCCTAGAGTGCTGATATCATGCTAAATAAATAACCACCTTCCTGCAGCAGAGCACAATAAAGCAGAAAACCACCCCTCTGGCAGCCTTCAAGGTATTTTTTCTGTCAGCTTCTGGGCTATTTTCAGCTGCTATACAGGTGGCAAATGGTTGACTTGTCACTGAAGCTGAGTGACACAAACACAGCATTTCAGCTCCAAATGCTGATGAAAGGGAGGGCAAGGGAGTCCCAGCACTCTCTGGGTTTATTTTTAGGTTCTTTATCCATCCTCTCCTCTCTGCTCCTCTGGATGCACACAGGCTCCTCTGCTTGTTAGTTTGCAGGTGGTGGGCACTAAAATGATGCTGATGGCTTCTAGGAGACTCAAGAGAGCAACAGGTACATCAGTTCCTAACGCTGTCACAACCAGGCCCAGGAAGATGAGATTCCAGATTCCAGGCAACATTTTGGGAAGGTTTTGGTGTGTTTTTCCTTGTGTGGTAGCATCTTTCTATGGATTATTTGGGTGCCAAGGTGTGCTCTCTCCTGCACTTTCCTCACTCCACTTGGCAAAGTTTACATTTCCTGAGGGTTTGTTTATTTTTCTTTTCCTAGCCATGTTCTCCTGTCATATCCTGCAGTTTTTGTTTTGAGCCCAGTAGCAAAATGCACAATAATTGGGCTTGCAGCAGCATTTGATGAAGATTTTAGGTCTGCTTCACCTCTCTGTCACCAAGACCTCTGTGTGACCTGGTTTCTGCAGTCTGTGCCTTCCAGGCTGCCCCTGGTGCTTGGATGTTAATCACATCCTGAATCCCTGGCTCTACTCAGGAGGGTCTTAAAAAGCATTACCTATTCCAGTCACTCCTGGAAAATGCTGGTGTCATATGGCTTATGGAATGAGAGAAGGATCACTCTTCAAGCAAGCTTCTCAGGAAGGGATTTTCCTTCAAAGTTTATGTATGGTGATGGTGTTGGTCACCTTGATCTTTGCCTGCACTTTGACTGAAAGGGGTGGAGGTTAATATATGATGGGTATAATATATGGAGCCCTCATTTATTATTAGGTATTGGGAACTTAAAATGAAGCAACTGTTTTCCATGCTGCCCCTGGTGTCCTACTTTGAGTCCAAACATGGTATTCCATGCCATACAGGTCATGTTCAATCCCTGAAACTTCAACACCAAGCTTGGGCCTTAGGGTCTCTTAAATAAAGCCTAAGACCCAAGCATAATTAAGCAACTCAGCACCTAATTAACAGCCAGCACAAAAAAAGAGAGGTTGAGGTCTCCATCCTTTCTGAAGGTTGAGTTCCTGAGCCTGGTGAGGATCAGCAGCCCAGCTCTGCTGTTGCAGGACTCTGTTCTGCCTTCCATCTCAATCAGTTCCTGACTTCCAAGATCCAGTCCTTGAGTCTGATTCCTGTCTATTGGTAAGTTTTTGTGAACTCTCTTTCCAACCTGATTTAATTCCAAATGATTGGTTTTATCTAATTACATCACTGAGGCAAACACTGTAGCTGATGACCGAGAGAGACACACTGCATCTAAAAGACCAAGACAAAAAAAAATACCATGAAAAAAACCCACTTCCCCTTTGATCAGCAACCCATAGAAACCTGCTGGCTTCTCTCAGCCATTAGAGCTCTTTTAATTAACTTAGGACTGGCTTTGCTATTATACACAACTAAACCACTAGAAGAATGTTAAGGCGATAATAAACAGCTCATTGAAATCCACTAAAGGGGGGGGGGAGTAAATTACAGCAAGATCTCTGTCCTCAGTTTACCCTTTTGTGCCAAACCTTGGGGAACTGACATAGTTTTGCTTAGGACAGCCAGGAGTCCCTCTGGAGGAGGCAGGATTGCTTCTTGAGTGAGAAGAGAAATATCAGTTGTCTGCTGCCTCAAATCTCTCTAAGAAGCTGAGATCAGTGTCAGGTCATAAGAGTTGCTGCTTTTACTTTTCCTTCTTTTGGTAAATTCAAACTTCACTTTTAGAATTCTACCTTCATTTCTTTATTATTATTATATTACATTAATATTTATTATTATTAGCATTTAAATCTGATGACTTTAAATCTACAGATCTTCACAAACAAGGAAAATTTGACTCAATTCCTTCTGACTGGAGAAATATGGTTTTATCTATGTTACTGAGAAAAAAAAAGGTCTCATTATTTCATCAAGCTTGGTGTTTACCTTTTGGTAAAGAAGAAAGATGGAGTTTAGGGAGAACTTAGGAAAGAGCCCTGTGAAAATATTGGCTCAGGAGTGTTTCTTGCTTGTATACATTCACTCACAAAGAGTTTGGTGCAAAAGAGAAGAAAGGAATGTGGTTAACTGGGTGTCTTTGTAACTATTTACCATCAGGAGAAAGAGGTGAAATAAATAGTTTCAATCCAATGTGCTTTGTAGGAGTTTGGTATTGTGCTGGACACCTTAACATCTTCAGTTTTGGGACTCTGGACTAATCCACCAGGTTCCAAATCTAAGTACCAGGCTGTGATGGGTATGGTTGGACTTGATGATCCTACAGGTCGCTTCCAACCTTCAGGATTCTGTGATTCTGTGCTTCCAAACTATTATTAGATGAATTGACTATCTTCCTTCTCATTTCAATGGCTGTTACAAACCCAGAAGATTTGAGCTTTGTTAGGAGAAGGAAGGTATCCTTGTCCTTTTCCTGCATAGGCAGCTTGGTCTGTACAACTCTCCAGCATGGTTCCATGGTTCATTGACTCCTTTCCAGTTCATTGTCCATTGGCTATGAGATCAAACCAGAAGAAAATTGGCATTTACTCTCACCTTTTCTCTTCAGGGCCAATGAGTTATCCTAAATATCTCCCTTTCTCATCTACAGGAGCATGGGAGAGGACTCCAGAGTTGAGAGTGCTTTGGCTTCCTGAGAATGGCAGGAATAATCCCTGGCTGTTAGATTAAAAAAGAAGAGGACAAGAAAAAGAGTCTTTACTGAGAAGATGCAGCCACCAACAGGGAAGGCATTTCTATTCTATACACCTTGTTCTTTGGAGCTTTACATCCAGCTTGCTTCTGGCAACTACAAAATACATAATAAAATTAATAACAGTTCACTGCCACCAGCTGCTCACAAGAAACAGATGCAATTGTGGAGCCATGGAGTCAGCATTTCTTCCTTCCCATTTCCACCTCATCTTGGGCAAGGTTTCTGTGAATGATGAGTTGTGTATTTGACTATGAAGTAGGACAGATATAAGGAGAATAATTTGATTTAACTACTGCATTTTACACAGTTAAGCACAGGAGATTTAGGAGAAGCATATTTGAGTGAAAACAAATCAGCTTTGGTTTCATTCTCCTGGAGCAGCACAGATTCCCTCAGGAGCATCCTCAGGGTCTTCTCCTTTCTCCTGGCTTGGTAACTAAAGAATTTCAGGGAACAACTTCCAGAGGTCTTTGGCTTGAAAAAGCAAACCCCTCTAGAGGTCTCTCTACACTTGGGCACAGAAGATTTATCCTGCCCTTGCCTGGGGAGGGTGCTCTGAGCTCCTCTCTTAGCCAGAGCAAGCACAGTGATGATGCTTTCAATTCTGCAGGTTGGCTTAGTTCATAGAGAATCCTCAATATTCCATTTCTTCTGCCACTTTTGGAGTGATGAATTCCCAAGCTGCACCTTCAATCACCAGGCAGCTCCATCTAAATCACCTCAGAGCTAGATGCTCTAACAGGAATTGACAGCTGACATGTACCAAAAGTGTTGCATACCATGGCCTGAAATGGAGGCAATTAGGTGACAAAATTAAATGCTTACATGCTTCCAGGCAGCAGCTCTGATGTTTTGTTGTGTTTTTGTTTTTTCTTTCTAGTGAGGAACAAAGAAATGCAATTACTGCATAAAGATTTGCTGTTGGATCAAGGTTTTATCCCTCCAATATCCCCACTTCAAGCTGTCTCACCAGGTAGCCAGGTAAACACAATTCATCCTGAGGGGTGTCACAACTTGCTTAACACAACCAATAACACCATGCCTGACAGCAGCACTATCTTTAGGGGGGAAAAAAAAGGCCACAAACACCCAGCTTTCTTATTCTTTGAACAGATAACCTTTTAAAATCAGTTTTGCACAATTAAGTTTAATTAAGCATAGGATTCACTAAATTAGGAGTCACTACAATGCCTGGAAAGGCATTAATTTGTCAGAGCCTGCAGCAATCCTGACATTGCATGACAAGCACATTTTGCAAGTGAAAATGGTCTCTTTCTTTAACAAAAGCATTCCCAGAAGTGGATTTCCCAGGAACTGAGCTGAGTAAGTAGAGGAATTCAACAGTTATCAGTCTGCTTTTCTTTCCAAGCTGCCAGGCTAGCAAGGATCAGGTGGTGGTGGAATGTCTTAAGCACACTCAAAACTATCTTTCCAGCAGGGGGATGTGGAATTCACTTTTCAGCTTAGTCTCTTCTCACTCACTCACCTAAGGGTTAGAGTTAGCACCAAGTCTTGGTCTGCAGACCAAGGTCACTGCTAAAGCTTATGTCCCAGACTGAAAGGCTGTCCCTGCAGGGAGGAGAGGACAGTTCAAGTGACCCTAAAGTGACCAATTAGGTATTCCAGTCCATATAGGTCATGTTCAATCTAAAGCTGAGGGATCACAAGGGTCAGACCTCCTTGCCCTCTTCCTTGCTCTCTTCCTCAATGGCCAGCATCCGAGGATGACTCTGTCTGTCCTACCTTTGATCCAGATCCATGAGTTCCTAAATCCAGTTCCAGCATCCAGCCCCTGAGTCTGATTCCTATCTGCTGCTGGGACTTCTGTCACTGCATCAGTGGTGATGGTGATGTAGTTGCCAATTATGGGGTTGGATTTGGTACTGGTTTTGTGTGCATTTGTATATATATTTCGTGTTATTGTTTTAATTAAAGTAGTTTTAGTTTTCTCTTCCAGTCCACAAATCTCTCTCCTTTATTCCCTTTCTATTGCCCATGGGGGTAGAGGGGATAATAGAGAGCATCTGTCCATTGTTTAGTAGTCAGTCCAACCCTAACCCTTGACAACTAAGAGATTCCTGGCACTTGGAAAGATGCTTTTGGGATTTGTCCTTTTGCTGGAAAGCTGCTAACCATTCCTGTTGTACAGCAGTTAAGAAACAAAACATTTCCTATTTAATCATGGCAAATTGCATTCAGAGATAGAGAATGATACAGAAACCAAAGTGGCTGGGGAAGCCAGTTAAGAGATTCTAAATGAAAGCCAAACCAAACCTGACAAGGTACAAGCTGTTGTCAACATAGCAATGCCAATTCTCCACTCATAAACCTCTTCCAGGTGGGTCTAATCCTGCTCCCACTGAAGTCAATGGCACAACTCCCAATCATAGCAGGAGGAGCAAAAATCCTGTTAGTGATCTACAAGCTGTTGGTTCACTAAGAGTTGTAGTAATTATGCAGATGGCCATGTAAAGAAGTTCAGCTGAAAGTCATTTTCCATTAAAAAAAGAGCAAAAATGATAAATATGGAAGCAAAATTCTGTTGGAACTGAAAATGACTGAAGGCTCAGATGTCAGAGATAGAAGGCAAGAAATCATTTGGTGTTCTGAAAGGTGGTGGATGAATTGTAACAGGAGATGAGGATAAAGAACAGGTCTGTAGGAAATTGCACCTTTATTTCAGCATGAAGATAGAATCTTGCAGGTTTAATTCCATGCTGAGTTTTGCACTGTTGGCAGCAGCTGATTTCAGGAGGGCTGTGGAGAGTATAAATGAGGAGATTATTGACTTATTCAGATCCATGTGCCTTGAAATAGGGAGTTGGGTTCAAAAGAAGGGGAAAAAGAGGGCAATGTGTGTAGATCTTTGGGTTAGAAGGAAGCATTTTAATTCGCTGCAGGGGATTTTCAAGTTAAACTGGGAAATAGTTTTGTCTCCAGAGGCTGTGAAATCCTTATTAGTAGCACCTTGTAAGAGTAGGTGTTAGACAAATATTTTTCAGGAGCATCAAAAGAAGAAGCAGCTCTTGACTTGGGAAAGGAAGAGAGTATAGAGGACCTCTTGAAATCCCTTCCAAACATCCTTTTATATATATAAAATATAAATATATAAAATATATAAATATATAAAATATATAAATATATAAAATATATAAATATATAAAATATATATATAAATATATATAAATATATA